>JBBMOC010000108.1:352151-428995 GCA_037975185.1 Centropyge bicolor | reverse complement strand
TGTGTGTGTGTGTGTGTGTGTGTGTGAATGCATGCATGTCTGTTGTATGTGTGTTTATTATCCGTTTCCAAAATAACAAAGGCATCGGGGGGTGAGTGGATGCCAGTGTAGCATGTAATCAGAGCCAGATTCTACGATCCATCAGCAGCGGGATCCACCAGAAAATGACTGACATGGCTAGATGGAGACTTCTCCTGATTCCACCGCAGCAGAGAGCTGGTCATTAGTCAGCCTGACAGCCCCCATTTATTCCCTGTGACGTGAAAAATAATGACTGTCTCTTTGGATATGAAGCCCCTGCTCTCCCCCACCTCCCGCAGCCCTCCCCCGAACAGCTCACCAGAGAAACTAGAAGTCACGCAGACAAACTCAATTTGGATGACAGTTTTCCCTTGTTTTCCCTGCAGGGCAGTTTCTAGAGAGCGCACCATTCCCAAAGTCAGATGTCTCTCGATTCGGTCATCTTTTCCTTCTTTCATTAATGTGAAGTCAAACTAATGTGTGTGACTGGGGATTTTTTTTTGCATCTCTCCCACTGCTTGTAAGCAACACCAGTGTGTTTCTCTGTTTTCAGTTAGGAATCGTATTAATGCTGATGACATTTATTAGTAGAACTCTAAAGTACACACACACACACAAACACACACACACACACACACACACACACACACAGAGACACACATCAACAGTATGCAAATGAGGAGACTCAAACATAAAAACCTCACTCAAATATGCACATACACATAAACACACATGAACTGTGGGGTCAGTTGGCTCATTGATTACAATATAATACAAACAATATCTTCCCAAAACCAATAACACAAGTGTAAGGACTTGATTAAGCCGTGTTTTTGTCTCTTCCAATATAAGACAATACACAACACTTTGACCTGAGATCTGTCAGATTTGGTCTTTTCATGCAACTTCTTGCATCTTTTTCAGCATGGGCACGAGTTCGTGTGGCAGTATGAACAATATGTGTCCAATGAATGCGTAATTAATAACCTTTTACAGGCTTCTAATTTTCAGATAAGTCAGCTAGAAGTGGCTCGCAAGCTACAGATGACGACACACATTTTAAAATGTGTCTACTTCTGTCTGAAAAAAATAACAAATTGAGAAATTTAACACTATTTTTAATTGGTAAATGAGCCACTGTTTTCAATGTAAAACTGTAGGGGAAAAAAAAGAAGTGTTATGCTAGAATGCAAAACTTGCCAAGTGTCCAAACACAAACTGATAGAGACAGGACTTAGCGCATTACTCCACACAACATGGTTATGTTATATACCTGTACTGGATATACCCTGGCCTCTCGCTGGCGTCACTCCTCACCTTCACATGTGCTAACACAGAGTAACGAAATCCTGAGCCAATAAATGATTTAATCATTCAAGGCCGGCAACATGGGCCAAAGTAAACCCTGATCTAGTCAGCTTGTGTGTGTGTGTGTGTGTGTGTGTGTGTTTGCATATATGGCCTGCTTCCCCTTGAACCTGATGACTGATTAAGAGCTAGAACACTGAATAAACTGTCTGCCTAAATATCAGCAACCCGATGGGTGTGTACAAATATGTGTGTGTGTGTGTGTGTGTGTGTGTGTGTGTGTGTGTGTGTGTGTGTGTGTGTTCTCAGCAGCCACTAAAAACAGCCGCAACATTATAACACCTAATTTACTCTCATTTAAAAGCAGAAACGAGTGAAGGAGAGGTCGACGGTGTTTGCTCTGCGTACAGATGTGAAACCCTCTGTATTCTGTTTCAGGAAGCTGCTTCAGATGGACACGTCTGAGAAAAGCACACCTGGGCAGCTGCAGCTTACAAGAGACTGCCTGCAATATTCTGATGTTTTGGAGGAGACAGTTTATATTTGTGGTGATAATTTGATGTTTTGATCCAGGGCAGCTTGCAGGGAGCTAATAGTTAGAAGCTAAGGATCAGTCTGACACTCACAGACTTTCTGCTCTATTTCTAGGAGGTACTGAAAGAAATGAGCGTGTATGCAGGTATGCATGTTCATATATGTGTATGTGTGCATGTAATAAACATATGTTTCTGTGTTTTCATGTGTAAGGTAAGCCTGTATCTCTGTGTCTTTAAATCACATTTCTTTGTTTGTTTTTTTATCATATCATTTTCTTACAGCTGTTTTCTATGTATGTTTAGAGATCGCACTATGACGCTGACAACTGTAAAAATATGATGAATTGTGACATATAAAATCACCAATGATATGATTAATGTAGTAAAATGATGCCAATAAAACATATGAAAACAAGCCTGACATTAATTTATGTTTTCCCCAGAAGACAGTAAAACCAAGTCTTGTCTGTTTAGACACAGACGGATGGAGCTGATGTGGCTCCCTGTCATAGAACTCTACTACATAAAAACGTTTTTTTGAGATAATTCACACGTCACTGGTAGACTGAGTAGTTATCCAGTCTCAAAAAAGTTAAACATAAATGCATCCAAGAAGCATTCAGGATTAAAGGATTGAAAGCCGATTTATCAAACCACCTCCAGAGTTAAATACATCCATCCTTCCAAGACACATACATAATGTTTACTCCTCCCATAGTCATTGACATCTCTGCTTCTACTCATGTGATCAAATACATGGTGCATGAAGCTGCTGCAACATCATAAATAATCTGTGTGGGTAACTAAGGAAAACAGACAGACTTGTGATCTGGTCAACATACTGTATATATGTAAGTGTAAATTAGAGTCTTGTCTCATCTGGATTTTATCCAGATATGAGACACACGAGTGTAAATGAGTATAAACACATTCATGATAACTGATGAATTCATGATTCACTCACTGATCAGGCTGCAAGAGATCATCGTCTTCATCTGCTGAACCAGGAAAGTTTCTTTGTGCTCACTTTTGGGTTTTGGGATTTTCTGACCTCACAGCTAATTTGGAAGCCAATCGTGGTCCAAAGTGCAACTTACACAAGTGTGATGTGGAAACCTGAAACCAGCAGGTCCCACTGTGGAGTCTGATGCTCAGCAGTTCAACTCTTTAAATGAATTTGCATATCCACAGACTCTTGACTTTTCATTGAGGATAAAAGAACAGATTTCTGAACTTTCATATTGAAGACAAGTCTGGAGGGATTCTTTAAACCATGTTGAAGTGATATGTCATACAGTACAACAGTAGGACTATTGTGTGTTTCACGGCTGCAAAAGGAAAATGGCCGACACTCATTGCTGATGCATTCAATAATTCCATTGTCTTCTACTTTGTTGAAGGAGTTTGTTTTTGGATCGGTGTTGGAAGGCTTTTAATTTGAAGCATCTGTACAGGAAGTGTGCGTTTCTTTAAGGGCAGCTTAACACTGGACATAAAAACAGCAAAGTAAAGTTGACTGCAACTAATCAGGAAGTGAGTGAACAGTATTTGCGTCAAAAACAGAAACTCAGAGCATCCGAACGGTGAATATGACGTTGACTCAAGGCAGCAAAGAAAACAGGAGCAGACCGAGCAGGGAGACTCCTCACTAGAATTCACTGAGGTTTGCGTCTAATATTGCAGTTTGAAATAGAGATTCTCTTCGCAGTGGAGACAAATGAAGGCTATGGTTAGACTTACAGGCTTTATGGTTAGAATTAACCGAGCAATTAAATGATGAAACTTTTAGAAATCTGTTCCTTTTTTTCTGCTTGGTTGGTGGGTTACTTCAAAGTTTTCTCATCAGATACGATTACACTGGCTGTATGCACAGCAAACCATTTTCCATTTAACCCCAAACCTCGCTCTTCCCTCTTTTATTTCTCCTCTTCCATGCTCTTCCTCTGTGTGTGTGTGTGTGTGTGTGTGTGAGGAGCAGACAGATACAGCCATAGCACACATGTAAGTGTGTGTTTTAGTGCGTGTGCATGGGGCCACTCACATGTGTAATAGATGTGTAATATCTGTTTCAGGGCCTCATCGCTGCTGTCAGCACGTCAGATCTTCAGCGTGTGAGACGGAGGATTGTTTTACCCAAGTCCTACAGCTGGAACCACCCGCTGTCTCTGCAGCAAAGCCGCTCATTTTCATTTACATTTCAGCCTAACCGCCCTCGCATTCACTGTGGAAAACATGAGAAGTGCAGTGAGTGTGTGTGTTCTCCTGTGAGTGTGTGTGTGGAAGAGAGGGAGAACAATGTCTGACTGCTCTCTCCACTGTGTGTGTGTGTGTGTGTGTGTGTGTGTGTGTGTGTGTGTGTGTGTGTGTGAGGGTGAATGCATGTGAGAGTGTGAGTGTGTGTCTCACTGGAAGTCCCAGAGGTCCTGTGAGATTCCTGTGGAGCCGGAGGACAATTACACAGCCCCTTCAGAATTAGGGTCAGAAAAACCAGACCAGCAGACACAATTATGTTTTTATGCCACAGAGCATTTAAAACAGGCTCATTATGTGTCACTGTTTGCTCACTGTGAAATGAGGAAATGCATCACTTCACAAAATGGAGCCATATCAGTTATCAACAGGTCATGGAGGATCAGTGCAGAGCTCCTCCATTTTTATTCTCTTGACATGTTTATCCATTATTGTCTGTAAATGAAGGTAGAATGTAGTTTTAGTTTGAATCAGTTGAAACTCTCATATTTAATTAATTGTTTTTTATTGGGCAAGTGACTATTTTTGGTCATTTCCACACACTTTACATATGACCACATTGAAAATGTTTGAAAAATGTTACAACATAAATAAAGTTTTGTTATTTCCTCCAATAACACTCTAAGATTGAATTTTTGAATTTCAAAGTATTTTAATGAGCAGCCTATAAAGGGTTAATGAATATTTACTCTGTACACAGTTGCTTCAGGACAGATGCATTATGTTACGTGTATGTATAACTGTAAACACTTGATGGGAATTTGGGGGAGGTTTCTTAATTTGTCAAAAATCTTAGAAATATTGAAATGTGTCGAACACAAGCTGAAGAACCAGCAGGTAGAATTACACTGTTTATCATGAAGCCTGTAAACAGCTTTATACAGTATGTGTGCATGTTGTCTCTTTGTGCACCTAAACTGCTCTCCACAACATAATGTTAAAATGATTAAAATAAATACCTCCTTGTAACAGGGACATTGCACATTAACCCTTTGATGCCCGAATTTATATACAATTATATTAAAAAATAAATACTTTGTTTTTGCTTTCAAGCAGATGCTAAATTAAGTGGAGATTGTTAATTTTACTCTAGCACACAGAATGAATATAATGCATGTATATCTAATATATGTATATAATATTCGGATGTAGTTCCGAATTTGAACGGTCCCCCAAGAAACAAATGCTTGTAAAAGGTGCGTATCGAATATGCATGAACCGGCACTGGAGGAACACATAGACTTCCTTGGATGCATTCTGAATGGAAGCGGTTTGAGGCGAATTCGTGACAGTAGGCGTCAAAGGGTTAAAATAAGTCTGTGAAGTCAACATGTATCTATGACCCTGTACTTAAAGTGATCTAGTTTACTAAGTCAGCAGCAGTGAATATAGCCTACACCTTCAAAGTCTCCATTACCAACTGCTTTATCACGGGGCAAAGTAGCAGGATATTTGTTGGATGGAAGGAGATGCTGGGCTTTATACAGCCCCATATTATACACCTATTGGATGTAGCCCATCTCTTTAAGGCTATTTTTTGAGTGATTATTATTGTACATTTAAAAGAAATAATGCATATGACGTTTCTCAAAATTCTGAGAGAATTTCATATTTGCAAGAAAATCTAAAATATATGACTTAGACATAGAGGGAACTTATTATTAGAGGGTAAACGTCTCTTCTTTAAATAAGCCATGATGACGAGACATAAACTCCATAATGAAAAAAAATGGGGGTCTTTTTGTTTGTTTGTTTTTTTACCTGTGGTGGAACAAAGCATCCACATGTGTGTATGCATGTCTGAGTATATTTGCATGTGTGTGATGTAGGATTTATTCATATTTGTGTGTGTGTGTGTGTGTGTGTGTGTGTGTGTGTGTGTGTGTGTGTGTCTATGAACAGTCGATGTGTGATGTCTACATCATACGTGTGCGTGTGTGTGTCTGCGTCTTCATGTGTGTGCTCCCCAGCTGCAGTCCAGGCCCAGAGAATCTGGCCCGGATGGATGTTGGGTCGAGTCCCGCTGGAGCAGCCAATGCACTAACGAGCATCAAGAGCCACAGTGAGGATCAGGTTCACAGAACAGCGAGCCAGATGAAGGCCGATCGGACGACCGCTGTTTACACACTGCAGGGGTATATGGAGGATTGTAACAGTGACAATGTGGCATGAATGGTTTGTTTCCGGTCCAGGAAGTGGGAAAGGTCCTGAAACATTAAGGTGTATTAAACAGTGCTGAAGTATTTGAACACTTTTTCAAATGTTTGTTGTTATTGGACTTTTGAAAATGAACGGGATCAAAACCACACAACAACACACAATTGATTAGCGTCGGTTTTGAGGTCATATTTTTGAGCTCGTTTCAAACCTCTGATTTGCTATTTTTGCTTTGCTCATTGTGATGTGGCAAAGCTGAAAAAGGCTCTGGCTCCAGACGCAGTGTATCCACCAGCCTGATCAGCCTGACGGGCAGTTCTTCAATAATTTATTTTAACAATGGAATATTTGTAATAATTTGCAAATAACTGCCTAATTTCTAACAGTTGTCTTATCCATCTATGAAGGAAACACAGCCGAAGGGCCAACGAGCCATCAAAGCCATAAAATGATAAAGTTATTTTTGAGTCCAACAGTGTGGCATCTTCCTTGTGGTTCCATCTGGAAACAACATCCGAGGACATGAAAAGACCTGAGTAATGCCGTGCTGCCATGAGAAGAGACACAAGCGCTCCTCGGCAGACATGTTTATGAGCACTGTGCATGATTAAGAAGAGATGGTGTGACACAATGTTGCTTCTCATTTGTGAGATTATACGTCATCCGCCAGGAACTTCCTCACATTTGTGCCTCTGGCTTCATGCTGAGCTCGGCGTCGTACGGGTTTTCCCCTGAATTCTATTGTGTGACAAGTGATCCAAAAAAGAAAAAGGATTAACTGACAAATGTCTGCAGAGTGAAGATCACTGTTATATGTACACACAATACACAGGAAACCACCGGGCGCTTTATTCATGTCCTTCAAAAAGCCAAGTCTATCCAGAGTGTGTGACCTAACGTTAACACATGCTGTAATACCACCTTTATCAGTTGGGGGCAGTGTATGAAAACACACAATGAGGAAGTGGTTACCTGTGTAAACGTCGACATCCAATCACATCAGCCCATGTGGATTAACAGTTTTAACCTCCCAGAGAAGAAATCCAGCTGATGCATATTTGTTGTGTAAGCACATGTCCCTCAGTCCTGCTGGTGTCCTCATGTCCTGGAACAGACTTTACTCTATAACAGCCATTTTTAGTGTGAGAGCTGAAACACAGCTGGGTCACAGCTCTCACACTATTGTTGTCTTCACTCAACTCAAATATCAAAATATTCAGGAGAAAATATTGCTAGCATTATTACAAGTATGTTAACAAGAAACTAGGGATGGACCTAGTTTTTCAAAATAAAAGCTCCAGACCATAACTTGATTTTAAATGAAAACTCGAAATAAGTTGATTGTTTCAAAATGAATTCTCTAGAAAACCATCTTAATAGGGGGCTGATGAGGAGTTTTACATCTGATATTGAAACAAACAATTTCTCCCATCACAGTTTTAAGGCATTCCACCTTTTATATCTTTTGCCTTGCAGATTCTTCCAATGTAAGTCAATGGGAGGAAAATGACATAGATACACACACACACACAGAGAGAGAGAGAGAGAGAGAGAGAGAAACATATACTGACATACATGGATAGAAACACATACAATACATAGATACTGTTTATAATTACACATGTACATGCAGACATACACACACATCCACACACTGGGAAATGCAGTAGCAGCAGCAGCTAACAGCTTCCAGCTCTCACACACACAAAAGGCAAACGATGGAATTCCAGCTGTTGGTTTTCCAGCTTGTGTTGGGCACATTTCAATATTTCTTTGATTTCTGACACATTAGGGAACCTCACCCAAATTTCCATCATGTCTGATATTTATTACACTCATTATGAATCATTACTGTAAATGTTAGCATTACAGTAACACTGACTGACTCAGCACAAATGCAAATAACATAATGCACGTGTCCTGATACGGTTTTGCATAGAGTTCATATTCATTAATAACAAATAAAAATAAGAGTCATTATTGATTTAATATTGTGCTAAAGATAAAATTAAAAGCTCCCGCACTCAGAAACAAAAAAAATCTAACTTCAGCACAATAATAAGCAGCATAACTTGTACTTTTTTTTTTTATATAGTTTTTTATTTTGTATACTTTATACTTCTACCTGATTGTATGCTTGTGCTGCTGCAACACCCAAATTTCCCCTATGGGGGATCAAAAAAGAATTATCTTATCTTATCTTATAATTAGGATCACATGCAATGGATGACTCTCTTTTCATCACCTGGGTTTTGTCTTTTACGGTCACTTGTTTTAAAGTTAAAAAAAAAATCCACACTCATTATCTTTCCTATTATTATATGAAAGAACTCTTCAAAATTCGGCAACTTAATTTGCTTCTATTTGACCTAATAGTTCACTTTAGTCATTTGAATCCTGTATTATTGTGTATTGATAGCATGCTATTATTTTTTAAATTACTGCATATTTATTATCAATTTTATCTGATCGCTTTTATAAAATGTCACAGCCCGGGTCAAAGACTGCAAGAAAGACGAGAGACAACATCCATCGACAGTGAAGAAAAGTCATAAACATAAAACATAAACCAATCAAATTTCATCAACGTCAACGGGGAAATTTGGAAATTAGTATTGATAAAGGAATATCTTATCTTATCTTATCTTATCTTAACTTACGTAATCAAAAAACGATCAAGACAACACAAGAAGCCACAGTAGTTATGTTGTCTGCTGGGGGGAGGGAGTCTCACCCAGAACGAGTGAGTTGTTCGATCCTTCATTTCTGTCCAACCTTCCACATAACCCCACATCCTTAAAATTACAAAAGCTTCCTCTGATGAGTTTCTCTGCTGCCTGCTGTCTTCAGCCTCGGGTTGATTCAGCTGCCTTCTCTGGCCTCAGCAACAAGGGATTCACACCCGCAACCATCCGGAGCAGACGGACGAACCTCTGCTTACTGTCCGAACCCGCTGGCCTCCCCTACACCCACATTAATTGTAATTACATTTCCAGCTTCCTCCTCCTCTTCCTCTTCAGCTTACATCTGTTCAAAACAACTCACTGTCACTTCATATATTCGCCTGAATCATGAAGCGATCTGTCGTTAGAGCCAGTGATTTATCCCTGTCAGGGAGCTATATGCTCTGAATAATGGCCAGTAACTTCTCATTGTTTTGTTTTAATTGAGTTTTTTTGGAAGGAGGGGGGGAGGGGGGGCGCAGCCACTTCTCGGCAATGTTTTATTAGTTTTTATCGCCACAGAGTGAGGAACGTGTGAGAGAAATATGACAGAACAGGTCGAGCCAGGAATCGAACACACGCAGTCCCAGCACATTTTTCCAGGCGCGAGTGAAGGGGGTGGGGGGGGGGGGGGAGAGACTCTTGTGTGGTCGATTTTGGACTGGCTGAGTGACCGGGGAGTTTAACACTGGCTCATCAGTGTGTTCTTTGTCAAAGGTTTCACAATCCCAGCTGCAAGGTCGCCGCTGATGCACAACTGCTCTTTGCTCGACTGTAAACTTGTATATCTGAAAACTGCTGACACGCGTTCTTCTGTAAATCTGTCAATAGTCAACGCAGCGAGCCCACAGGAGCGCTATATCTGCATGACGAAGACAAATGACCCTTAATTTGAATTCTATTTCCTCTTAAGGGATCAATAATGTTCATCTCCAGTCACTGCCCTGTGATACAAACACACAACTTTCCTTCATGTTTACTTCCAACATGTCCGTGGAACTTTATCTTTGTGTGCCTTTTATTTTCATCATTGGTTTTGTGATGATGTTTTTGCCACTTAGGGGCAACAAACAAGCTATAAACACAAGACTGACATACTATCTTCTTATTAGTTGATGTGGTTGCATATATTCACATGAAGCAGATCTGGGACAACATGAGTATTTTTTTGTGAATGTGTTTCCGACCACCGGGAAAAAAGTCCAATATTATCCACCACCTCCTGAGGAAAATATCTGCCTCTGTAGCTGCTAGATGTCACTGTGTTCCCAGCTAGTTACTAACTTTGTCTGTTTGATATTCAGCAGTAGTGTTTCAGTGCAGAGGTTTTTCACCAGAGTTTGGATTGTAGGCCAACTCTTCCTGTTTATTAATGGACACCCTCCCTGGCAAATACACAAATAAATCAAATTGCGTAATTAGGGTTAAGAGCTGCAGTCTAAAAAAAAATTAATCCTTTTTTCAATTTCAGTGCCACAAAATGAATAAATTCCACTCCAGCACTGTGATAAGAGATATTTTTTTTTCCATTTTTTAGAAAACTCTAATTGAGTACTGCTAGAAAACACACACACACACACACACACACACACACACACACAGAGTGTATCTGGCAGAGAACACACACACACACACACACACACACACACACACACACACAGAGTGTATCTGGCAGAGAACACAGACTCTCTGGAGAACTACCAGGGTTTAACATCCTCCAACCTCTCTGTTGTTGGATTTTTTTTCTCCTGTCCTCCATCATGTCAGAAAGCAGCGCCGGCCTCCTCCGTCTCCCTCGCTGCTAGAAATGGAAAGACGCATGAGGTAAACAGTCTGAAGCGCTGACTCCCGGCCAGGAAGACGAGGCAGGCAGGAAGAAGACAGTGAGTTTTGGCGGAGGCGGAGAGATCTCCATGGCTGTGGCATCGACTGCTGCAGGACTGGACCTTTCCAGTTGTGATGGAAGGGAAAACTCGACGGCTTTGAAGCTTCCTCATGAGGCCGGACGACCTTGGTGCTGTTCTGCAGAGACGCTGCGTCCAGACTCCACAGCTGACCTACCTTTAATAAACAAGCAAGAGAAGCTTCTGGCAGCTAAAGCCCTCTCAGGAAGCTCTGACCTCCTGTGCTGGCTGAGACCCTGCAGCATGTGTCGGTGTCTCTGTGTGTCACCACAGATCAGAGGTGTGAACAGACTGTTGGTCTGACTGAACTGGCACGAGCAGGCAGAGAGGATGTGAACCACCGACCGGGGAACAACCAGCAGACCTGGTCCTCGTGTGGAGGTCTCCGCCTGCCGGACACATTTCGCATCCTCACCCCCCCCTCCCTCCCGGCTGCTCATCTCTGAGCAGAAAAGACAAGGAGAAACAATTAATGTTCATGAAGGAAGCTAACTGCCCGTAACCACACGGAGAGCGGGGGGGTAATGAGTCCCGAGGATCGGACCGCGGTTCACGGGTGAGCGGCGGGGAGCGAGCTACGCTAATGGAGGCTGATCAGAGCCTGATGCACGCCCAGCCGGAGGATTGAATATCATGAGGAAAGCCACATGGGGGGAGGCGGGAGAAGGTGCGAGCTCCTCCATGAAGGGGCCATCTTCTTTGGATTGTGCCCTAATCAAGGCTCGGGTAAGAAAAAAAAACAGAAGAGATTCGGGTCATTGAACCTCCGATTGTGAAACAGAGCGGCGTTGCCTTGGGAACCCGAACACAGCCGATGTAAATAATGTGATCTATCGGTGGCATCTGGAAGAGATTGGGCTGAACGGTGCCTCATTCTCTGCCTCTTCTCTCTGCTGTATGTGAGCGGATCCATTACCATGTTTATTTGTGCAGCTAAGCCTCGGTCGGCGAACAGGATTATATGGTGGGGGATTGAGAGTAGAGCCTACACAAACAGTGCTATTAAAGCTGGATTTCTGATATATCCTGAACAATAATGGATTTACAAGGCAGCAGTTTTTCCTCTCCCTCCGTCTCACAACCTCTTCATTTTCCAGAAATTGAAACCAGACCCGCAGAGAGCAGCGCGGCTCGTCTGCTGTGTGTGCAGCGCGAGAGAGGAAGCAGGCCACATCACTATTTATCATAGCTTTAAAACACTTACACGCTGGATGGAGAGAGAGAGAGAGAGAGAGAGAGCGAGAGAGAGAGAGGACATCACTGCCCACTGGTTCACAGCTCTTAAATGTCCACATGTAGCAGAGAGACGGGGGGAGGAGGCTTCCACAGATAAGGTGTACTTTTATTTCTCTCGCTGTCTATAAATCCTGCGTTGGTCCAGCTCTCAGTGCTCCCCAGCTCCCCCCCCCCCGCCTGTGGGGCTCAGGCCCGAGCACACTGGTTCCTACTGGTTCCTACTCAAGAATTAAGTGTTGAGAGTGAATGCTGCTTTGAGGCCCGTGCTTCACTTCCTGTTTGAGATTTACATTGAATGCATGGCAGGACTGACCAGCTGTCAATCAATCCTCCTTATAATGATCCATCAGTAGCTTCCATTTGCTCATATTATCACACTGTGATTGACAGCAGCACTGACACGTTCTTCCAGAAATCCACCATCCCTGACCATCAGGATCTGAGGTGTTCTCAACTGTTTGAAACAAAACAACGAACACAAAATCATTCATGGCAATATTTGGTCAACCCTCAACAGAGTATTATACATATGTATGTTTATGTATCAGGTGAATACTGCATCAGCATCACCTTTAGCTCAATGATTAAATGTCATGAGTCAGAGAGCTGCCTGCCCTCCTGCTTTTATACGATGGATCAAGGTCATGTTCTGTCCTCGAATAGAGAACATGTAATTTCCTTTACTTTAAATTGATCATTTAAATATATAGTAGAATCAGCTTTCCCTTCATTATGTGGAGGAGCTCTCCAGCATCTGGTTAATTTCAATCATAAGTCTGACTTTTTTATAGCATGTATATTTTTCTTTTAGTGTGTAGTTGTTATAATTCTTCTCACCTTGATTGTTGAATCTTTGCAGCACACGCTCATACCCACACATTTTTTAAGAATTAAGGTGCATCATAAGATTACTACTACCACCTGGTTTGATGAATGTCAGCTACTTTTGTGGTCGCTTGATAAATTTAGAGAAAATATATTTTAAATTTGCAGGTTATCAAATGACAGAAAAGCAGCTGACACTGAGAGAACCTCAGGCTTTCCAGGGTGTGATGGAGAGGTAGAATCAGAAGGAATATTCAGTCAGATATCGACTCATCCACATAAAGAGGAAGACTAAAGAATTCTTGATATAATTTTATATTTTAGCCTGGCCCCTAATTTTTCTAGTTCCACTTCTTTCAACCTGGTTTTATTCTCGAAACTATTTCAGATGATTTTCGGTTTAGTTTTCATTTCTGTTTTATTAAAATGACTTGGGGCAGAAACCCAGTGGGCATCATGGGTGAGGAGGTGACTTCACGTATAACTGAGCAGATGTTGTTGAACCAGCTGTGTCAGAAGTCAGGCCTCTGCTGACTGACCACAGCAGCTTTATTAAAGCAGAACGCTTCATTCTGTCGCTTCACCACTCTTCCTTCCATTGTGCTCGTTAGCTGTGCTGATGTTAGCTCCTGTGTGTGTGAGGCGTCTCTCTCTGTGCCGCCTCTTAACAAATGCTTCCCATGGAAATTAAGATTCCAGTTTAGGGGTTTCCAAGCACTCGGTATAACTTGTTTGGTGTGATATATATAACTATACTCAAAATGCCTCAAAACCACAAATTTGGTGTTTCACCTCCTTCATGTACAAAACGTGCTCTTCCTCTGCACATTACCTAAGATTTGTCCTGGCAAACTGTTGCACGTGTTAAATGTTTGTGGAGTGACATCAGTTCATTTACTGTTGGATACAAGTCTTCAATGTAAAGAAGCAAAAAGTGGTTTTAAGTTGAGCATACCAGCGTTGTCAGAATTTGATTATCTGATTTAAATTTCCATTTAGTTTTTCAAGTTTGTGTAAATGGAAACTGGATCATTCTCAATAGATTATTCAATGAAAGGAACCAAAATATTCAAAAATCATTTGGCTATGAAAGAGAGTGGTAACACTAAATCTGTCTTGATTCTATATCTAATAATAATTTTCATTTTTTTATCATGTTTATTAATGTTACAACCCGTTTCCTATTTTTTTTTGTGCCTTGCTTCCATTTTGTTTGCTTTCGTCTTGATTTGTTTCCTACTTCGTGAAAGCTGTTTCTGCTTGTAAACAATGGATATGATGTCTGTGATCAACATGACACAGCTGTGACAGAGACAGTGAAATTAACACCTTCACTTAGGAGACCGACCTGAGGTCTCAACAGGTCGTCTTGGCCTCAAATATAATGTAAGCTGATGGCTTGTGCTGACTTCTGATCAAGACTGCAGACCTCTGAACCGTCATCCAGATGTGTGTGTCAACACCAGGAAGGAGCGGTCAACAAGAAATGGAGAAGAGAGAGACAAACTGTCAGCATGGCACACACACACACACACACACACACACACACACACACACACACACACACACACACACACACACACAAACACTGCCGGGACTGAAGACAGGAGATGAGAGAGCTGCAGTCCTGTGTGAATCTGCTGCAGGTGTAAATGACAGAGTGAATGAATGAGTGAAGAAAGGCAAACTTTAAACACATCATAATGGATGAAAGTGTAACTTCCTGATCTGACACACTTTCTCCCCATGATCACTATAATACTGCTTATGAAAACCTTCCACACTAGAAATGATGAGTCCAGTTTTTAATCAAGTTAAATCAAATACTGAGCAACTCGCTCTAGTTGAAACAACAGTTTGAGGCCCAGTGTTTGTTGTAATTTATTATTGTGTGTGATGATGATGATGGTGATGTTACAGAGTAAACAAATTACAGCCACTTATTAATAGAACTTGTAATTAGTATGCAGTTGTTCAAATGGTAAAACGGACTAAATTAAGGATGTTTAATGAAGCTACAATCAACCATTTTAATTTCACTTTGTCAAGAATAGATGTAACTAACGCTGTCTGTGTGTGATTTCCCAGGGAGCAGTGCTGTACATGCTGCTCATCATCATGTCGTACTGAAACACCTGAAGGGAACAGAGCTGTCATCGATGTTAGAAGCAACACTTGTGCTTTTTCTGCTGTGACAAATCAAAAATGACAAAGGTCTGTTGCACTGAATTAGCATGTGAGCGTGTTACACAATGAAAGCAGAAGTGCACACATTTGCTTTTCTGCTTATTGTTCGACTTTAGTTTATCACAGAAATAAATGAGGCGTGTTCAGAGAGTAAATATCAAAACAGGAAATGACAGTAGAAAGTGCTTGAGCTACTTTAGTGACACAGTTTTTTTATAATGATATTTAAGGGATTCATATGAAAACTGATTATGTTAGGTTCATGTTAAAAATGAATATCGCCCCAGTATATCATTATAATATAACAAAGACAAAAGTTACATATTTAAGAAATGTAACTGAGCTGAACACACTACGATAGAAACGGTCAGAGAGATCCGGGAGACAAGATGTGGAGAGAACTGTGTGAGTCTGTGTGGGAGTGTGATGACACCAAGAGAGAAAAAGACGTTAGCGATAGAATTAAAAATAGAGAAAGTGGTCCACAGTTCAGTGCAGTCAGGCTGCAACTAATGATTATTTTCATTATTGATTAATCTGCCAATGATTTCTTAAATTAATTGTTTAACATATAAAATGTCAGAAAACATCTTCCACAGCCTAAAGTGACATTTTCAAACTGCTTGAGAGCCAAATGCAGAAACAAGCAAATGTTTGATATTTTCTCTTGAAAAATGACTGAAACAATTAATTGATTAATTGATTAGGAAGATAGCTGCCAATTACCTTTTTTTCCTGATCTAGTCAATCAAAACACACACACACACACTCACACACACACACACACACACACACACACACAGATGATCAGACCTGGTGGTTTCCAGTTGTCTGCCTGTGGTTAGCCATCATCTGGATTATATTTCTGCACTGTAATCCAGTAGAAGGACAGCAGGAGGAAGAGGAGTGGGCCTGAAGAGATAGAGAGATAAAGGAGACAAAGGGAGTGAGAGATGAGAGGAGTGTGACAGACGAGGCAAGGCTCCGCTCTCTCTTTCCTTCCCTCTAATTTGCCTTCCACCGTCGAGCCAAGAGGAAGTGGAGCTGCCATGTCTCCTTTCCCCCACAATCCCTCACCTCGGCTGGCAGCGGACCGCCCGGGGCCGGGCCTCCTCCCCCCGGAGCTCCCTCTGAGAGTCACGTGCCAGATACAATCTCCATGATTTCTCCTCACTTCTCTAGGAGGGCCAGACCTCAGGGACAAGGGACGAGGGGAGAGGGCTGTTTTCCTACAGGGGGAGCCAGGATTGTCACAGTGGTTATCCCTCCTGAGCAGTGTAAATGAGTGGGGATTGACCTGCTTCCTGGTTTGCATTATACGCCAAAAGGTTAATGTGACGGCTTCGTGCTGACAGAGAGAGATGATGCTAAAAGACAGTGTGCAGAGAGCAGGGTATTACACTTTCTCCGGTTTATACTGACCGAATCAATGACTTTTATGACCAAAATGAAATTATGCAGACTCATCCCATCCAATGAGAAATCAGGGTTTTAGTGTTTATTTTAATCATAAAAATAAATAGATAAATAAATAAAGTGGTGGTCTGTTGTTATTGTACTACAATAAGAAAATATTGCTGTTCACTACAAAGCAATGGGACCTACTAGGAAGAGACACACATTACATATAGAGTAAATCAAATGTAATGTGTGTCAAATTTACAAGAAATAGTAAAGTTAAAAAATGTGTAGGTGTTACTAGTGTTAATGTAAGTTGGTACGGGTGATTTTTGAAGGTGTTTTAAAGGCCATGGGAACTTTATATTAACACCATTTTGGGAGGAATTGGAGGGGGGGTATGAAAGGTCCGGTGTGATGGGAAACTGGTTTCAGGACTGAAGTTCCATCAGTGATGTTTTTTATTTTACTCTTAACTTTGTGAAAGTTGCACCAAACCTATATTTTGAATTCATTTTAAAAGAACTTGACAGATACATATGAAAATCAAATAAAGTGATCTTTATCTAATTGAGAGAGAAGTGGGACAATGCTATGAAAATAAACAAATGGTAAAAACAGTAAAGAGCATGATATGAAATGTAATTTTACACAGAGAAATGAAATCACTTTCAATGGAATGGAATGGCTTTCATGGCAATGAACAGCATGCTTTATAACCACTTACTTGAATGTGAAATAATATGTCTGAGAAATCTTTGCCCAAACAAGTTTGAATAGCCTTGTATTTACCAGTTATGTACTAGGTATTTACTATTAATGGCTTTAAACTGATACTAAACTAAGTAGATAATTTACATAAAATCTACTGTTCAGAGAAGTATATTTAAGCTTTATATATATATTAGCCTGAATTATTTGGATATGGCAAAAACACAGACTAGCATAAAGTCATCCAGAACAAAAACGGCTCCCTCCTACCTGAGCACGCTCATTCAGGTTTACACTCCGTCCCACTCGCTACACTCAGCCAATGAAAGGCGCCTGATACAACCACCTCAGAAGAGCCTGAGGTCAACAGACTCTTCTCCTCTGTGCTTCCCCGGTGGTGGAGTGAGTTACCAAACTATCCAGTCGCTCTCACTCTTTAAGACTCAGCTCTTCACTGAACACCTTGGCACTTGACAAACTCCAATAAAACAAAAAACAGTATTTAAAGAATTGTATTGTTGTCTAATTGTATGTTATAATGTTAGATTCCCTCCTCACTGCCTGTCAGCGGAATCTAACTTGTACGTTGTTTTATCCAGGTCGTTTCCTCCTGACTGATCCTGGCTTGTGCTGTATTTACTCTCAGATGTACGTGGCTTTGGACAAAAGCATCTGCTAAATGAAACTGTAGAATTGTAGCAGTCAATATATTAACAGGTGCTGCTGCCTTTTAGCCTAATTTGCATAATCATAGAACATTATTTTGTTGTGTTTCTTCTTTACAGTTTATATATCATCATCCCTGTTCTCCATTTCTCTCACACACCAACACTCTCCTAATATCACTCACACACACACACACATAAAGAACACATACACACATATTAACACCACCCGATACATCTCCTGCACATGTGGAGCAGACTTGTGAGGCAGATTGATGTTCCACATGTAGCAGAGCAGCCTGATCCTCAGCCTGCTGTACAGATGTATGGAGGCTGGTGTGTGAGCAGCTGAAGCTCTGGCTGAATGAGAAGAGGAGGGGGAGAGCAGCAGCAGCAGTATCTCAGCACAGCACACTACAGTATAGAAAAGTCAAGATGTGAGATTCTTTTTTTTTTTTTTTTTTTTGGCTGTGCTGCAGCATCTGACACTTTTGTGAGCTTTGCTATAAAAGCCTCAAACTAAGATAAAAAAAATGGATAAAGAGAAGATGTGAGAAAAGATCTGGGAGGACATCAGAAGGCTGGCTCATAAACTCAGCTATAAGCCTGTATCACAGCAGCATTGCCCCAGACAAATTACATTCATGAAAGTACTTAGCATTATTCTGAAGTCCACCTGGTTTTCTCTGGTTTTTCTTCAGCATCAGACAGAACATTCTGTAAAGTGTTCAAAGGTTTATTATTGGATAGTTCTTCAATATCTTAGAGTTAAAGCTTCGACGTTTTGGGAAATACTTTTCTCTGCTGTGTTTGTGACAGTGAAGCGTTAATATCTCATATATGTGCATTAAGGTCAGAGTCAGGATGTGTTTACTCTAACCTGTCACACAGGACTGAGACAGGGAAAGTGAAGAAAATATGCCTTCACACAGCTTACTGATTAACATGTTTAACATTTGCTGAATTGCATGTAGGAACTACTTCTTGGTGAACAACAACCAGCTTTCCAAGGTCTTGTCATCATAACGAGCGTCCACACAGCATTACAGCGAGATCACATGAGCCAAGAATCCATCTTGTCAGACTTCTACGCTTCTGGCTGAACCACAGTCCTTCTGGCCAATCAGCATCCTGTGAGGATCTCCTGTCAGCTCCAGGCGTGGTTTAGGTGTGATGGTGATGACGGCGAGGAGCGACTGCTCTTTTAAAAACAACAATGGCGGCTCCTGAAGAAGTCAGAGTAGATGCTGCTACAGAATCAGTGATATCAAAACTGGTGGAAGAAGACGAGCGGTTTCACCAAGAGTTAGATTTACCAGCTGACTCTCTGCTACATCATGTGGTTGGTTGTTAGCCCATGAGAGATGGTGATAGACAGACGCTTCATCCAATCACCTGCCAAGTGTTAGTTAGTATTAAAAGTGGGACATGTGGGAATTCGAGGGAGACTTCCCAGATGGTTCTGTGTAACAAACCATCTGGTTATATACAGCAACCAAAACCAAAACTGTGCTCACAGTAAAAAAGAAAAACAACTGTTTGTAAAGAAATCATAATAACACGCAACTCCATCTCTAACATTATCAGTCAAATTTCAAGGTTTTCTCTCTAACTTTTTTCCCCCTTTCCAGTCTTTGTGCCAAGTAAAGAGCTACATCTATCTATGTATCCTGTCACCTCAGAAAGAAAAAGCAAATCAACACAATTTCCTAAGTGAACTGTTTCTTAAAAAGGTGTGAAAATAACCTGTAAGATACGATCTTCCTCTGATCGTCCCACAGTGGGATGTGTTTACGACGATGGAAAGATAATTAAATTAGCTAGTTAGCAAGGAGACTTTATTTCGAAATTAAATCAACTACAGTTACAGAGCCTACTGCTCGGCATGGTTCACTCAGATGCTCGATGGAACTGAGCCATCTTCACCCACATTTCTTCTATCTGTGCTTTTTCCTGCCATGACAGGTCAAAACATCTGCAATGAAAAACCCGTTCTGAAAAATCACATGTTGGCTGCTATTCCTTGTATCCCAATTAGTCATGTGTTGTCCACATTAGTTCTTCTAATAACTGGGATAAAGGAGACTTTCAAAGCATTTCCACTGGGGGGCAGTGCCTCAGTTTGCTGGTGATGCTTTGCTCCATGCTGGCGCAGCAGTAAAATGTGAAACTGGTGTGACGGCTGCATCTGTAGTTAAAACAGCATGAAAGCCTCGGTACTTCCCCCCCGAAGCCTTCAAGGCTGGAGCGGCTCCCAGCGAAGAGGAACCCTGTAGAGTCAGCTCCATGACTCAGGCAACAACTGGCACACAGGCAGCTCCGGCCCTTTGTCTGGGTTCTGTGTGGCACACACATGTCAGATGGTTTCAGCAGTTACAACAATAACAACAACAGCAACACATGGTTGAATCCTTTTCAAAGCTCGGGCTCCACATCAAAACCCCGTCCAGCTGAACGGGACGGTGATGTGAAATACAGGAAGCACGCATATGATAAAAATAAAGGGATGATGTAAACGGCTTAGGGACCGTGTGTGTTTTCTGTCAGTGATGCACTTTGAGCAAACGTCCACTTCACACCTGTTGGATGTCTGATAATGTGATGAGGTCCTGGACAGGTCCTCAGGTCCTGGACAGGTCCTCAGGACCTGGACAGGTCCTCGGGTCCTGGACAGGTCCTCGGGTCCGGGACAGGTCCTCGGGTCCTGGACAGGTCCTCGGGTCCTGGACAGATCCTCGGGTTCTGGACAGATCCTCGGGTTCTGGACAGGTCCTCAGGTCCGGGACAGGTCCTCAGGTCCGGGACAGGTCCTCAGGTCCTGGACAGGTCCTCAGGTCTGGGACAGGTCCTCAGGTTCTGGACAGGTCCTCAGGTCCGGGACAGGTCCTCAGGTCCTGGACAGGTCCTCAGGTCCGGGACAGGTCCTCAGGTCCGGGACAGGTCCTCAGGTCTGGGACAGGTCCTCAGGTCCTGGACAGGTACTCAGGTCCGGGACAGGTCCTCATCACAGGGACAGATTTTTACAAGTTCAAAGGGATTTTTAACCTCTTGATATTTTATTAGAGCAGAGCTTTCAGATCTCTCTCTCTCTTCTCACACACACACACTATACAGGCATACACAGACATTCAGAGGTTTCCCATATTGTTTGATGGCAAATAAAGATAGAGATGAAGAGGGGAAGAGGCAAGAGGTCGAGGACATGAGTACATCTCATCCTGGAGAAGGCTCAAGAGACGCTCTATCAAAGCCGCTTTCCTTCCGCCCATAAATAAAAGCTCAATGAATATCCGCCCGCCACACCGCGAGCATCCAATCAAAATGTCAGATCTGCTCGCCACATGAGAGGCACCATCATCACTTCAAGGGAAACTCAATGGCCCATACGATATGTATGGTACAACTGTAGTTACAGAGCCGCGTGTTTTACTGCAACAAGGTGGCCTGGTAGTTAAGATACAACTGGAAATGTACAGGAGACCTGCCGCTCAGGTCTGAGCTGATAAAGGCTTGAGTTAAAAATACGCAGAATGTTTCTGTTACTGGAAACTGATTTGACACTATTTCAACTTCATGAACTGATTTTATTCATGTTCCCAGCCACCTGATAATTCACTTCCCTCTTAGCTTTGTTCTCATCTGACAGAAACACCTGGGTCGCAGCATCTGAGGCTACTTTCACACTACATGCCTTTATTATATCAAAATTTATTGCTCAGATCTTCAATGTCAGTTCCAACCCCCCCCCACCCCCCACCCCACCGGGAAGCTCCAAAAGATAAGCAGTTATATTATGTTATTATGTTTTTTGTGTGGTTTGCTTTTGTTTGCTGTTGGTATTATTTTTAAATGCAGCCTATATTTCGTAGTAAACATGGAGGCTTCAGAAGACAGTTTCATTTGTGAGCTGATGTGCAGTGGAGGCCAGCGAATTTGTGAACACATAATAACAAGGATGAGGACAAAGAGAAAGAGAGCCAAATTTTTAATTATGGCTTTTTGAGGAGCGATGGCTGCTATTTCTGTACAGAGGTGTGTGTGTGTGTGTGTGTGTGTGCGTGCGTGCGTGCGTGCGTGCGTGCGTGCGTGTGTGTGTGTGTGTGTGTCGGAGCCAGAAGTGGTGGAAGTGTGATGTGAATGGCTTCACAAAAATAGATTTCATCCGAAATGTCAAGATGTCATGGGTTACTTTTAACCCTGCAGCAGTCTTGTGGCAAGACGTTCAGTTGAGGCAAGTGAGTGATGTAGAAAGAATTACAATATGAGTGAGGTCACAGTGCAAAATATCAGACATTGGACCATATGTGAAATTGGCCTAAATCAGAATTAAAAAGATCAGATTCCATGTGATTCTTGCTGTTCATACTATCATGAAAAATAAATGAGAACACATGAGGAAAACAAAATTCCACCACTTGTGACTGTCAGTGTGAAAGCAAACTAAATGCTCCACTACATTCATCAGCTCATCCCTGATTTTGATATTTATATATGAGAGATGAGGTTGATGAGAGTGGTGAGAGTGTTAGTATGAGAGTCTGAGAGTATTCTGTCATTTGATCTATTGTTAATATATAGATATATTTATTAAAGCAGCTTTTGAAAAGCTTTCTGATCCACAAAATATAACCAAGACTATCGTGTCTGTGCAGCTGTTTACAGTGTTTGACAAATGTTTAATGGATATTTTACATTATTTTGTATTTCACATGCATGTAATTTTAAGGCTGTTACTTCATAAGTCATAATGATTCCAGTGATAATATGTGGATGAATCCATCAAATCACCTGTTTCATGTGAATAGCAATTGATTTAATGATGATTTGACACCATGGCTACACTATGCAACCACTCTCAGTACTGTTGTTGCTGTCCAGGCTGCTGCAGCAGGTCGGGGGTTAGGCGCTGTGCTCAGAGGCTCACTGAACTCATTCCCGTCCAACACACTCTGCTTTTGTTTGTGTATTTGTGGCGAAATAAAATGTTGAACAAATTTGTGGGTCAGGTTCGGATGATTGGCCTGTTGACAGGTGCATTGATTAGGCCTTCTGCTGTGGCCGAGCAGTGACGATTTGTGAAGGATTTTAAAAAGGGAGCATAAGGAGCTTTTGTGGGGAAGAAGTGGCGACTGGCCAATTTCCAGCAAACTGTTGATTTGTGGGAAAAGAAATGTAGGAATTACGAAATCCTGCAGTTGAAGACGACTGTGTAGTGTGGTAGGAAGAAGCAACAGTGCCCAAACATGTCTTCACAGTGATTATAGTCTCCAGTATTTTGACTGGAGCACTTTTAATATTCTTTTTTTACTCTTTAAACACATTTAACCTGAATTTAACAGGATGTTTTTTTGAGATCAAAATAGCTCCTCGAAGTGAGTCCTGGCTAAAATTGACCTGAGCATGTGCTGTTGTATGTATTGTTTTCTTTCACATTCATATTATATTCATATTTCTTAATAATCCAGTGCACAGTGCAGCTTCCCCTCAGCAGCTCCACTACACCCACCTGGCTGCCGGGCAGCTCTTGTAATTGCTGGCGGGATGGGTCCTGAAGAGATCTTTAGCAGGAAGCCACAGGCCTTAAACAGTGTGTCCCAGGATTACTGCAGGATATGTGCAGAGCCCGGCTGACAGAAGAATATGGCTTCCAACACGTCCATGCTTCTTTTATCAGCCGTGGCGAGTCAGACAGACATGTGGGCTTCTTTCTCATTTTTTTTCTTTCTCTCACTCATTTTATTTTTTTGGAAGAATGGAAGGGAGGTGAAGAGAGGCGGAGGGCGGCGTTCCTTCTTCCCATCAGAGATGGAGCGGGGCTGAGGACTTGTGCCAGCGAGCAGAGCTTTGAAAGTGAAACGTAAGAATGGCAGATCACAGAGGCCAAAGAAAAATGATATTCTCCTCGTTACGACTCCCCCTGCTTCGGCCTTTGTTGTGGGGGCTTCTGCTTTTAACTGGAAACAGGTCCAGGCGCCTCCTGTGTTTCTGCAGTGTCCCACACACACACACACACACACACACACACACACACACACACACACACACACGTACGTGCAGATTCAAACCTCCCATCATTCCTCCTTCCTCTAAAGCCTGGTGACAGCTTGTTAAAGCCGGTGCCACATGCAGAGCCTGGCTCTCTGCAGGGTCTGTGTCCTCACCTGTCAGTGCAGACACCGGGTGGCCAGGTGGGGGCAGCCTACTGTGGACGGCAGGTGGAAACCGAGGGCCACGTCGCAGGTAGGTGAACAACAGCAGTGCAGAGGGAGAGGAGCCTACAACATCCATCCTGTCCATATAAATCTGTCAGCACCATCCTGTTCTCGCTCTCTGTCTCCTGCTGAAACGTATTTAACAGCTGAGATCTGAGTCCATGTGAACTGCTCACTCAACTGTTTCTCTTTGAGATTTGTTATCAGACATTTCTTGTTCACTTTGGAGAGAAACGAGAGGAAGCAGAACAGGGAGAGGAAAATGAAACTTACTCATCACTATCACTATATATCTATTGTCCTATGCCACTTATTGTTTCTTGTTTTTTTATTGCTGCCTTATTTCTTAATTAGCCACTTACTGGTATTTATTTTTGAGTTACTGTTTGTTACTGCTGCTGTGACAAGTAAATTTCCCCTAAGGGGGATCAATAAAAGTTATCTTATCTTATCTTATCTTATCTACCATTTTTTAAAACTCATAATAAAGAATAAGATCAAAAGATAATTAGAGGAATATTAGAGTAAAACACTGTGCATGTGATGTGTCACATGTCTGGCTGTAAACAAAGTCTGTAGTGTGGCAAAGTGGCCGCTTCATCCTCCCACAGAGCCCCGGCCCTGGAGCAGAACTGTGAAGCCAGGGCTGAGCCTCTGCTCCTGGTTTGGAGGTTTTATCCTCACTGCAAACAACGGGAATCATGTTAACAACAGATTTAGTTGTTGTTTTTTTTAGGGGAAATTTTATTTATCTCAACAAGGTGACACAATTCCTTTTTTTTCCTTACCTACCTTTAAAATTAATTTGATAAAAATTAAAAAATATATGTATAATAAAATAAAATAAAGCAGCTCAACAGATTTGAGCAGATCACTCCACCAGATAAGGCTTGTAGAAAGCTGTTTTGCATTATGAAATAGGCTTTTTTTTTTCACTTCAGTAAAGATTGATCGCAGCTCTCTGTCCTGGATTAAAAGACTTCTTCAAATGGATACTTTATGATTGTGTGCAGTGCAGACACAGCTCTTAAATGAAACACCCCAGACCAAGGCAAGGACAGCACAACATCTCACGTCTTCCTTCCACAGCTACCAACACACACACACACACACACACACACACACACACAAACACACACACACACACACACACTTATGTTGCTTATGTCACTTTTGGGGAATTTACATAGACTTACATTCATTTTCATGAGACTTACCAGTGACTACTTTCATAACCTTAACCCAAGTCTTTACCCTAAAATTTAATGATTTAAATCAGGGACACTTTGTCCTCGTACCCACAGTGAGACTATGTAAACAGATTTATGTTGGCAAAATATGAAGAACACACACGCACAACTCAGAATACATGACCACTGGTGCTTTCCATTTGCTCTCTGATCTGGCTTATTGTGTGGATTTAATGCATTGTTGAATCAAACAGAAAATGTGTTAAACTAATGTGGCGCCACTTGTCATTTCGTTAAACACTGTATTTGGACTGATTCACACACACATGCATGCTCACACACAGAAACACATGCGTGCACATGCATACCCTCCCCGAGCCAACTGGTCCTGAGAAAAGCCCACAATTTGTCCAGATTTCATCAGAGCAGGAAAATGAGACTTTAGCATTCTGTCTGTAATGCATAACAAATCCTGGGCTCGCTCTGCCAAACCCAACAATCAAAGGCCCAGATTTGACAAAAACAACTGTCGTCTTTTTCTTGTAAAACCTAGTTGTTTGAGGATGAGGGGTCTTGGGTTTGAACATGCAAGAGCTGGAGTAAAACATATTTAACCTTTAGCCTCTTTTATGCTAACATGAAAGTCTGCTATTGTCTCCCATCGGTTTCAGATTGGCGGTGACACAGTCAGTAAAGTGATTCCCATGCCTCTCGCCTCCGCCTCGTTCCACATCTGCTGCATATCATTAAATGGAAAAAAACAGTGAAAATATTTACTTCCCGCTCGGCTCTTTGAGCTAAATATACTCTCCCAGTTGTTGGCCCCTGAGAAATGGTGATGGTCTATCTTCATGTGCAGCTGATGATGAGTTTCATCAGTGGTGTCCGTCCTGTGACAGATGAGTGTTGCACAGCAGCAGCCTGTTGAAGGCATGGGCCCCGTGGGGATTGATGCCTCCTGCCATTAAAATCCAGANACACACACACACACACACACACACACACACACACACACACACACACACACACTCTTTTCCTCAGGCCATTGCTCTGTGTTCCAATGCAGCTCAGATTAGTAATAGATGACAAACTGGATACCGTTGGGCATTAATGAGAGCCGACAGTAAACTGTAGCACTGAACCAGCTGCAACAACACAACCAGCTGCCAACTGTCTTGACTTTTCGCCATCTTTATGCCACATAGTTCCAAACTAGAAGTCGAGCCTGTCAAAGCTCTGCTCCTCTGCAGAACTGAACCCTCTGATCTGCCTTAATTTTCTCAATGAAAATGTAGGCGATAAGTCTTTGTTGACATCCTTTAATTTCACGACTAAATTGTAACAGCAGTGTAAATTAAAATATATCGACAGCAAAAAATGACGGTAAAATCTGTTCATTGTGGCCTGATGAGAACAGACGAAGTTAGATCACAATAGCCATCTCAAAATACAAATCCTTACAGCGTCTATGCAACCTTCTTATTGGATGAATGCCTGAAAGAATGAATTTGAAAAGACACCTGAAGACACAGTGTCTGCAAAGGTCAATATCAATGATGTGTGTTGACTGAGTCGATTACATGTGTATGTTAGCTCCATTAACATGTTGTTAAAGGTAACAGAGGCAATCCTATGGTAAAGATCATTTATGATTTCTTATGACTGATAAATGAAACTAAGCCAACACTGAACATGATGTATCCATGGTTAGGGGTTCCATTAGGTTACCTCTGTTGTCTGTTTTCCTGAACCTCTGGTGTGACAGCACTGTGGTAAAGGTCTGGGTAGGTTCAGATCACTTGGTTATTTGTTCAGTCAGTTGCTTGCTGTCGACGTACTATATGTAGAAAATAAATACAGCCTTTACAAACTGTAGGTATTTATTTTTAGAAAGATGCACGGCTAAGTCAGGAACACATCCTCAGCCTGCGGGACTAAACACATAGTTCAAGATGAGCTGTACTCTCATCGTATTCTACAGCAAATTCCACTTCACTATCATGAAACTGTGTGAGGAAATTATGTCTGAAACACTGACAGAAATGAGACTAAACTTAAATCTGAGTTCAACTGACTAAATATTGACTGAAACAAAACAAAAAATATATGTTACTTTAAACAAGCTACAATTTCCACTGAGCAACCAAAACTAAAATTAGATTTAAAATTCTTGTCAAAATATATAAATAAGTAATAAGTATAAATAATGGTCTGATGGGTAAAGTGCCTTAAAGCTAATTCATCCTTTATCCAACACAATGCTTAAAACAACACTAACAGTGAATACTGCAAAGTAATCATGTACAAACAAGTCAAACAGCAGTCAGAAGCCTCATTCATGGTATAATGTGTTATATTTACATCAAAGTACACTCATCAGGTTTTGTATCATTGTAGATATATTGCAAACATATGTTCAAATTCTGATGAAAAATGCAGCCTCGTGAAATCTTGAAAAATGAGAATTATGTCAAAATGCTTTGCGTCAGTTGTGTCATGTTAAAAGTTAAAGTGCTAACATGTCGTCGAGGGATGAAAATGAAATCCGAGTTGACTGACATGAGTTGATCAGAGTCTCTCACTCCTGCTGCAAAACACTGAGTCGTGCATGAAGCGGTTGCATTTGAAGACATCAGGTTCCTTTTACATAACTTCACAAGACAGGCCTCCAAACAATCTCTGGACCGGAGAACAAAGAGAACACTCTGTGACGTTCACCGCAGAGAAGCAAAGACTTGCACTGACTACAGAAAGGAGCGGCGAGGAGGAAATGGTGTTTATGTGCAGCATGGAAAACTCAAGTGAAAGTTAACGTCTTAATGCACTCACAGACGAGTTCACAGTCATCACAGTCGACTTTTCATGGCTCCAAGTGCACTTCAGGGAGGAATAAATCGCTCACACAAATTATGACCTGCGCCTCCCTCATCTGAGGGAAAAAGCTGAGCACAAATAATACTTTCACACAACACCACCGCCCCTCGGTAGACGTGAGCTCGTCGTCCACGGAGCATGTGCATGGAGTGAATCAGTGAGTCTGAAATGGCGTGACTGCAGACTGGGAGTCACGCTCACATCTCTCCCAGACATCAAATGCTCTGGACATCCATCACTCAGCCGCTACATGACATGTGCAGCCACTGATGTGTTCGCTGCTCTGCCTCTGCTTTCTACAGCAGCTATATGCTCCCGGATGTAGAGACAGAGCTTCTCAGAGGCAGCTCCTCCAGAGAAAAAGAATAAAAATGACGACAGCTGATTTATGGCTTTAGCTTTAAAAACTTAGCTTTGACTGTTATTTGAAAATATAGTTCTCATCTAAAACAGTTAAACTATATTATCAACTCCCACTCATCAGTTAAAAAACAAAAGTGTAAAAGACTATTATATACTGTTATATTTATATTTATGTAATATAACCTCTCCTGCATAAGAGAAAGTCAAATATCTATTTTCTGTTGAGGTAAAAAAAAAAATCTATTTTGTGGATTGTTTTGTTTATTAGAGAGACAAAAATGTAAATAGACATTTTTAAGACTCTTCAACTTACAATTATATTATATTATATTATTATTAAGATTTATTCTGACTCACTGACTAAAACTCAGCCAGTGGTTTGATAATATTTCACACTGATTCCAATATGATTCCCCTTGGTCTGAGAGCATTTTAAGAACACTCTTTATACTATCATGTTACAAGGTGTTAACAATAGTTTCAAAAAATTCACAAACTGTAACCATAACCTGTGCAAATTCTTATGGGCTTGTTTGGTTTAATAGGTTGACATTTACAATAAATTTTTAATGTGTTTTTCTTTTAAGTAACACTGCACCACACACACACACACACACACACACACACACACACACACACACACAAGTAACCCGTAATACCATAGATTTATGTTCATAACACTCAAACACACATGTACCATCACACCAGCTATTATTTTAATTCATTAATTTCAATAATAATTTTTTTATCTTGACACTCTGTGAATGTTGTTTGCCTGTTTTGTTAAATCTTGTATTTTTTATTAGGTGTCATTTATTTAATAAAGTTGTATNGGGGTGGGAGTCGGGGGGAGGCAGGACGGGGGCGGGCTGGGCTGCCCTTTGACATGACCCTGTCAAATGAGAGTGGAGCCAACACACACTGTGGGCCTTCCAGATCGCTCAGATCAAGGTAAGATGCTGATTTGATCTACTTCACTGACTGTATTTATTTACTTTATGGAAATCTGCTTGTTCACTTTTACCAAGATGTAGACAGCCAGTGTGTTTCTACCAGATAAACTGTTACAAGGCGTCAAGCTGTGTTTTCCTGTTAGTGATGAGCAGCACTCACTAACAGAAGCAGGCCTTTGTGACACGAATAGAAACTAAGAGAGAAGCTGCTTAAATCTTCACCTTGTTTAGCATTGCTCACTAAATTCCATATACCAGGTATTCTAGAAATCCACCTGGACAATGTGCTCTCAGCAGCCATTCAGCAGGTCTAAATGAGCAGCACCTTTCACAGGCTACACATGACAGAGGCTCACATTCATCACACACACGCATCCAGCCACGCTGAAAAACACACACCTGTGATGGATGGTAAAGATAACATGCTGGAAGAAAAGCAGCGTTGCCTGCTGGTCAAATTCATATCAGAAAAATGTAGTATATTTTATAAATTGAAATTGAGAGACGGCAAAAAGCTTCTATTTAATTATCAGGATATATTACTCTACTTTAATAAATCTATTCTCAAGAACTCACATCAGCATAAAACATATTTATATAGAATTATTATAATCATTCTAAGAATAATGTGGAAGCAGGTATGTACAGTGTGTAGTGTGACATTGTGTTTACGACAGCAACAGGTGTGACATCAGAGCATTTCTATAGAGACACTGAGTGTGTACTACTGACACACACATGAAATGACAGTCTGCCGTGTGTGAATGGAGCTGTAAGAATGGACCTTCATTCAGTGTTGCACTGCCCTCAAGTGTTCACAGCTCATACTGGAGTGTTTATACTAGAAAGCTTTTGCAGCATCTGTATGCACTATTGTACTGTGTCTAATAAAAGGAGACTTTGTTCACTATGAAAAGAAACAAAAGCAGCTGTCCAGATTTAGACACGGGGAGAATTAATAACCTTCACTATGACCGTGTCTGTCTTTCTCCACTCTGTTACTGTTAGCAGCAGTAGTTCGCTGTAGCTCTAATATTATGACTAGTAGTTTCGATAATAAAAAAAAAAAATAATGATGATAATAATAATATTAAGATTACAAAGTGCTTTACAAAGGTCAGGTATAAAAAAGAACAAAATAGAAAACACACACACACGTATATATACATGCCCACATGTGTTATATAAAATATAGAGACAGACAGACACACATACACACACACACACACACAACCTCAGGCCCATGCATATGATTGCCAGATTCAAAAACAATTATTACAATTAATATAACAATATTGATAATATTAAGATAAACTCATGATAAAAGTGAGTTTCCAAGAATGGCTAACAGAAGATACTAATGTTACAAGTCAGAGATTCTCAGCCAGGTCGCTCCATATCAGTCCAGCTCTGCTAGTATTCATATGAGTAGTAGCAGAATCAAAATGAGTGTCTACAAAAGCAGTATAATAATTGCAGTATTATTGGTTTCTCTATTGGGATTCATGGTAGTAGTAAGAGCAGTAGTATCAGTTCGTAGTACTAGTGGTGGTGTCAGTACTGTCAGTGGCAGTAATGTAACCCCTGTGCTTTCTGTCCACAGGTTATGAATCTGTTGGGAGAGAAGATACGCTGAGAGAGAATGAATATTTGTAATCGGTGAGTAATGAACTGAGCAGAGGTCATCTCCACGCTGACGTTCTTGTAAATTATTAACACAAAAAAACACACAGTTAGATGTTAGTTTTTCCATAACATTCTTTATTATCATGTTGATTTTAATTTCTGTTTAACTCAGTCGTTTTCATTAAGTTAGCTATAGTTTCTTTTTTCTTTATCATTCCATTCACATTTTTTTTATTCCAAATAATTTGTTCATATTCAATGACAGTTTTGTTTGAATGATGATGAGAACGACCACATTTTTTTTCCTCGTTATTTGTAGTAGTAAACACAGACTTACAGTTATTATGACTTACTGGCATGTTTTTGTTTTTTTTTACCCCAAATGCACCAGTGAATGATGAAGTGAATGATATCAAGGCATGGCACTTTATCATTCCTTTTTTTTCCATTTCAAAGTATAGATTTATATGCATGAGATGACATTTTTACATTTTGCATATTTGTATAGTCCAAATTCCAAAAACATTCATTTTACTGTGATGATATGTGTCTGACAAATATCAGACTACTTTCATTGGTAAATGGCTTAAATGATCAATTCATTCACAAAATTGTTGATTGATGTTCTGCCAGTCATTCCATGCTGCCATCCTTTAACATCTGCTGAGAGAATGTGTTATTCACTGAGGACATGTTAGAAGTTGCTCTCTGGGAAAAAAAAAAAAAGTATTCATTCAAAGCTCATATTGGACTGTGATAATAAGGCAACTCCAGAAACATATCAACTGTTTGATCTTAGAACCAATGGGTTACTTCTGCACCTTACCTGTGCTTACCTGGTGCACTGATGTCCATCAGGGTCCTGTTAGTACAGAATAATGCATCTTCTGCCAAACAGAAGAAATAAATACTGGATAGTACTGACATTGATAGTGTGGATTTGGGCCACTTGGTGCCTTTGAATTGAATTTGTGAGGTTGTACTTTTGACGAACAAAGCTGAGTAAACAAGGTTTTGGTTAACAAGCCCTCAATGGACCTCGGTTGCCAGGTAACTGATACTTAATATGGACATTGCCTTGTATCATCTAGTGAATGTTTAGCTAGTTTCACATCAAATAAACACCAGGGGTTCCTTTCCAGTCCAAACAACAAATCAGCATTTTGACATTCAATATTCAATTTAATGTCAAAATTGAAAATAACTCAGCTATTATGCTAAAATAAACAGACATCTTTCATATTCTGGCTCAAATTGATCCCAGTAATTTAAACCTGAAACAAATGACTGGCATTGAAAGTGTTACACATGTTTAAAAGATCAAGGAGCTTCAGCTGGTTAATGAATGCTATATGGTAAGGTATATATGGTAAATGGTTTATAAAAACTCAATACAACTGTGCATCTAATGTGTGTTTTAAAGACCATTGCATGGGAAATGTCCCTGTTATTAGTCAAAACAAAGAATGAAAATGATCGTCCGGCATCTGAGAAAATTCAACCTGCCAATCACAGTGATGCTCTGGATCCATCCTCTCCTGCTCGGTGACTCTGTGGTCTGAGCCAGCGAACGTCCAGGATAAGGCCAGACTCTCAGTGTATGTGTTGAAGAGCAATGACGATGATGGACGATGGCTCAGATGGTTTGATTTCAGCTGAGAGTGGCACCAAGGAGCTGGGTGCACATGGGGGTGGCACCCTGTCACGTGTTTTAATATCATCCAGTCACACGAAATGTCACGTCCTCTTTGCACATGGTCGTTGTTGCAGTTGTAATGAAAAGCGTGTGGGCATGGCAGGATGCATCTGCCAATCATTGTGTCATTGTGAAACAGTGATATGCTGCAGAGGTCACGTGATTTCTGCTCAATATTATATATTATTTCCTACTATTTTGTCTGCATCAAGGTCCGTCTCAAAAGTTAAGGAAAACTGTTGAAATGTTATATTTATTCGTTTTTCTTCTTCATTTTTCAAGACCTGAAAATAGTCACTTGTATGTCCTTTATAAAAATAGATGTGATCTGTCTCCACTGGATGCAACTTTGAATTAGAAAATGGAAACTCCAGCTCCTCAGATTTCAGTATCACGCTTAAGTTACTTAAACTTTGTACTGAGGTCAAATTTTTATTTAATCTACATTCAATTCTCATTTACACTTCTACTGTAATTTACTGATTACTTTACTGAAGATACTGCTTTTCTTTCCAAACATTTGATTCTACAGGTGTAGCTACTTCTTTGCTTCTAAAATCTTCTTATCAAATATGATGCATTGTTATTCTTTGGTTTGTAATGGAGGACTTTCACATGGTGGTACTGCAACTTTTACTACAATAAGGATCTGAATATATCCTCCACTCTGGGTTCTCTATGATCTCCACCAGTCTGACCATCTGCCTGAGACAACGTGTGGTTAATGATGAACTTTTTCAGTTCTTCTTCAATAGTGAAAGCTGACTGTTTTGAATTTAGCAATGTGAAGATGACTGAAAGACGAGCCACAGGGTTTTCCATTGACAGCAGCAGTGTCCCCTGTGTGTACTGTGTGTACTGTATGTGTTAGCATGTAGGCCTGTGCACACACTGTGCAAACGTGTATGCCGTGTATATGTACTACTGTATGTAGCATGGGGACAACAGAGCACTGTGTCAGACGCCTCTTGTCCTCACTATAGCTGGAGTCACCATCAGCACATTTCCAGCTTGTGTAAACACAATAAGAGCAGGGGTCACCGTCGGGTCACATACACTGTCAGTGGCTTTCATAGCAGCTCTATGAATGTTTGATTCACACTGGCACAAAAGCAACAGTGAGGACACAAGGACTGACGCACATACAAGGATTCAGCTCTGCTTTAAACCGAATAGAGAAAGTAAAAGATTAATTGGACTGGCTCAGATGTCGGGACGCTCGGCCGTCGAGGCGTTGACTACGTGACCGCGCTGCGTTCGCTGACTCGAGGGCAGCTTCAGTTTGGGCCGTGATGTTGCAACTTCAGTCCTTCGTGGAAGAGTGTGAGAGTGAGGGATTGTGTTTATGAGAGATCAGTCATTTGCGGTAAGTCTCGCAGCTCCAAGCTCTTGCCTTGGACCTGGGAGTCTGTTTGCTGTTGGTGCCTGCAGCTGTTTGTCTCACATGCAAAGCAACAAAGCCAGTTTCCAGATGACACTGGAGGGGGGGGGGGATATGAGAAGTGGCTGGTTGTGGTAAAGACTGAGAGTAAATATCTAATTATGTTTAACTAAGTCGGCAGTGTCTAGTGTTGAGTAAAGAAACATTCTGAATTCTGAGGTTGTTTATTTTCACTCAGTCATGACTAACACTGTCTGTGCATAAGATGAAATGACTTCAAACATGTCCAAGTGAATTTTCAATGAGAAGTAAGAATTCATGTTGATGCTTGATTATCGCCTTCTCATGCTGCTGTTGTGTTATACATGCTATACTGATGATCTGTGTGCCCACCCAGAGAGGGAGGTCGCTGCGCAGAGATGGCGATGGTATGCCTCACTGACTTCGAGGAGTATGCTAAGGAGCATCTCTCAAAGGCCACCTGGGATTACTATGCAGCTGGAGCGGACGAATGCTGCACCAGGGACGACAATCTGCTGGCCTACAAAAGGTACCGTGGGAAAAATACAGGTTCCCTCCGCACTCAAGGTCATCACAGATACACAGTTTATCTCAGTGGTGTCTCATCAAACATGGCAGGCTTCATCTACAAACAGCACAGAGAAACAATGTTCAGTATCTTCAGTGACACAGAAGAGTGTAAACCCACCTGAGCCCAAATCACTGCACTGAAGTGCTGCATATAAATCCAGCATAGGGGATGACATCATATATGTTTTAATAGTGTCAGTAATGAAATTAAAGATCGTGTCAGGACAGATGTAAATCAAAGCCTTTGTGGACGTTTGGCTGCTGTAATGATTCCAGCTCATACAGTTCAGCATGTGTGGCTGTGATACCTTACAATCATTGACAGGTACTTGTATTTCACCCAGTCATACTGACGCTGCCCTGTGCCTCCAACCCCCCCTGGAACGAATAAGGACCTGTTTTGAAGTCGAATTGCTAATGGGACAAAGATACAGGCTTTTTTATCTTGTCAGGATTTTTCCTTTGTCTGCCTCCTCGTGCATTCCTCTCAGCTTGGCTGACGTCTCCATGAAGACAGATGGTGGTGTACATGTATGTTTTCACTACAACAAGCCTGTTACTATGGCTTTGTTTACTGGTGCATTCGGGGTCGAGTCAGGAAACATCCTGGAAAGATGCTCCCAAGTCATTGCTTTGGTGAAACGGAATCCCAGAGTGTTCTGTAGTTCTCATTCAAACAATACAGAAGAACAAGCAGCATGGTATCATCTGAAGAAGGATCCACAGATTTAAAAGAAAAGCTTCATTTGACAATAATGAATATATGAGATTTTGCAATGCTCATAAACAGGTTAGTTTTGATCAATGGTCAGGTCAAGATGTTTCTCCAAATGAGGAAAATAGGCAGAAAACAGCAGTTAAAACATAAACATTTTATAGACTTATGTCAGATATAAGTTGGCTTTGTCAGGTATTTTCTGGATTAGACAAAAACCAACATCTTCATCTTATCCATGCACATCTTCTCAGTTGAAAAAACAACATGCATCAATAATGTGACATGAACAAAACATGTGTATATCATGGCAGAGAGGTCATGTACATCACCCCCTCCTGCCTCCTGTGCTGAGCTGGCTATAACATGGTCATGTGTGCTTCACACTCAGGATCCGTCTGAGGCCTCGTATCCTGCGGGATGTGTCGGTGAGTGACACACGGACCACAGTGCAGGGGACTGAAATCAGCTTCCCGGTCGGTATCGCACCGACTGCCTTTCACTGCCTGGCCTGGCACGAAGGAGAGGTGGCCACGGCTCGGGGTGAGGACTCTGTGTGTGTGTGTGTGTGTGTGTGTGTGTGTGTGTTCTTGTTTTATATGCTGGTTGGGACTTTAACCTGACTACACACCAAGTCTACCTCAGGTCAGAGTTAGGGTGAAGGACAGGGGCAGGCATTCAGGTGTGATGGTTAGGGTGAGGGTGAGGGAATGTCTGTGGATGGAGTGTCCCCATGGAGATAGAGAAACAAGTCTGTGTGTGAGAGACAATGAGTAATGTAGCTGGTAGATGTAAAGTGTAGGATCAAAACAATTAACATCACACTTCTTCTCACGAATCACTTCTTTTAGTCCAAATGCTACAAAATTGATTCTGATGTTTAAACTTCATTGAAAGGGTTAAAGGTTCCTGCACTGGTTGAGAAAAAAAATCTGAGGTTTGGCCTGATAACGTCTCAAAAAACCCTTATAAAACCCTTTGTGAAATGGGGCTATTCAGATGGGCTCATGAGACTATTTCATAACGCCAGTTCCTGACAAGTTGGACAACATTTCTATCCATGAACAATGTTATTATACATTGTCAACACTAGATGGGAGCATGAGATTGTACTAATCTTGTGCTGTAAAGGTGCTGTATCGGTCTTCTCTCTTTTCTCTGTGCAGCAATAATCCAGCATATGAATCACTATGCATTTTTAAAGCTAATCCTCAACTGATAAGATAAGATAAGATAAGATAAGATAAAGCTTTATTTGTCCCTCAGCGGGGAAATTTACAAATAAACTGACCAAGTAAATATTCAATAATAAATGAATTATTAAAGTTTAATAAAAGCTGGTAGAGTATTTTGGCTTGTAAACAGTTGCTGCTCCTACATTCCTCAAAGACCGAGGCACATTGGTACCCAGGCATCAACTTCCCAGAAATTCCATCTTCAATGACCACAGTAATCATCTTTAACTTCCGCCCCACAGCCACAGAGGCTCTGAACACCTGCTACATCACCAGCACCTACTCCACCTGCTCAGTGGAGGAGATCGTGGCGGCAGCTCCAAACGGTTACCGCTGGTTCCAGCTGTACGTGTACCGGGACCGGAAGCTGTCGGAGCAGATCGTGCACCGCGTGGAGGCTCTGGGCTACAAGGCCCTGGTCCTCACCGTCGACGTCCCCTACACCGGGAAGCGCCGCAACGACATCCGCAACCAGTTCAAGCTGCCGCCGCACCTCAAGGTCAAGAACTTTGACGGAGTGTTCCAGGTAACAGTTTTTTCAATGTATTCAACATGTAAACACGCGGGAGAAGTAATGAAACGAGACAAGACAAAGATAAGACTGAACAAAATCCAAGTAAACAAGAGAACACAAGACGAAACAAAGAGTCAGGGTCGAAGCAGGTCAAACTAGGAAAGGCGAAAAAGTAAGAGAAGACTGCCTGAAGTAATACTGTAACTAATAATGAGTGAGCATCAGGTGTAATATTCTCAATGTCTTGTTCACATTTTCTACATTGTCAACTTCAGATACAGTTATTGCCTCAGTACCTCGGCACTAAGGTAGTTCCAAATTCCTTAACACATATTACCATTTGGCTTGAGACAGTGTAAGTCACATTATTATAGTAGTATCATAGTATTTGTGCAACAGAAATTGCAATTACTCAAGTCATAAATACAAAATACATCCCTTATTCTAAAAAAGCTGGGAAGCTGTTTAAAACAATAATAAAACAAAACATGATCATTTGCCAGTCGTTTTTCACTTATACTGTTATTAAAATCATTATATTTATGACTATACTGAAAACAGCACAAAGACAGTGAAGGATGGAGCGAGCTTCCCCACTTTGTCAAACACAGGATTGTATAAAGGAGATTACTGCATGGACTCTGAAACACTTTGTTTACTTTTTACACACTGTCCAACTTTTTTTGGATCATATCTCCACTGCAGCTGTGTCAAAGTTGCCCCATAACAACAGTATTTATCAGTAAAGAACATTCGTACGTCACGTGGACGCTTACAGTAGTTGTACCACATGAACTATAAGCAGGAGGCAGCAGTCCCGGAGGAGTATGGAATCCCAGCCAACACCTTGGACCCGTCCATCAGCTGGAAGGATGTGTACTGGCTGCAGTCCATCACCCGCCTGCCTATCATCATCAAAGGGATCCTGACCAAGGAGGACGCTGAGCTGGCCGTGGAGCATGGAGTCCAGGGCATCATTGTGTCCAACCATGGAGGGAGACAGCTGGACGGAGGCCCGGCCTCGGTACTTGCTCACCATATCACTTCTTAGCTTATATTAAAGTCCAGGGGATCAGATGGTACCGACAACGACACGTGTCCCACTTATGGGATTTGTAACAGTATTGGGAATGGTGGTAGTTGTAGCAATGGGATAAGAAGTAGTATCAGTAATCAATAGTAATTAGTACGATGTATGTATGATTAGTACTTCTAGGAGTAGTAGAAATAATGTAGTAGAGTAAAAGAAGATACCACGTTTATGACTCTACCTACCAGCACCTCTGAAGTTCACTAATTAACACGTTGGATCTTCATTATCTTTTATCTTTAGTTGCACAAAGGTGTAAAAACAACAGGTTGTGGTTTTGTGTTTTACCTGAAGTCTTGTTCTGTCACATAGAGTTTGCCAAAGACTCCAGGAAGTCACTGTCTGCATGTGACATAGTCAGGCGTATAGTCCCTGTAACACGATAACAAGTTGGTTTCTTACAGATGAAACAATGTGTTAATTAGTAGTCAAACGTGTGGTGGAGTGCAGAATGAAAAGCCATGTGGTAACACACCTCCGCTGCTGTGCACTGCTGCTGTAATGTCAACTGGCTTTGTCATTTCTTCCACTGTGCTGCGGGCAGATCGACGCGCTGTCAGAGATCGTGGACACGGTGCAGGGCAGGATCGAGGTCTATCTGGACGGAGGAATCAGGACAGGAAGTGATGTACTGAAATCGCTGGCCTTGGGAGCCAAGTGTGTTTTCATTGGCCGTCCAGCAGTGTGGGGTCTTGCATACAAGGTACAAAGCACAACACTGATTACTGACTGATGCTGTGTGTGTACGTGTGTGTGTGTGTGTGTGTGTGTGTGTGTGTGTGTGTGTGTGTGTGTGTGTGTGTGTGTGTGTGTGTATACGTGTGTGTGTGTGTGTATATATACGTGTGTGTGTGTGTGTATACGTGTGTGTGTATGTGTGAGTGAGTGAGTGAGTGATTTGGCTACTCTCAGAGTCACATTTCAGACTAAAGTCCATTTAAAGCTCAGTTGGGAAGAGATTGATTTTTCTGGTCAGTCTCTAGGAAATGAATCTAAGTCTATGTAACTGATTTCTGTGTGTAACAGTGTATATGTATAGTAGTGGAAAAACCCTCTAAGTGTCCTGGCCTTATACCTCAAATGTAGTAATCCTTCGAAAGACACATGTTCAGTTTCAGAGAAAATATCTAACAGCCAAAAGTGACCTATGTAAACGTGTGTGTGTGTGTGTGTGTGTGTGTGTGTGTGTGTATATGTGTGTGTGTGTGTGTGTGTGTGTGTCTGTATGTGTGAGTGTGTGTACGTGTGTGTGTGAGTGTGTGTACGTGTGTGTGTGTGTGTGTGTGTGTGTGTCTGTTTATCTTGACATATTTCTTCCTCTGCTGTTTCACTTCTAACCCACACGTACACAGACTCGTCTCAGTCACTGTCCTTGACAGCTAGTTTATCTTTGAAAGTCAATGACAGTATAGGCCCTTGGTGCAAGGTTTACATTTTCTTCATTCTGCCGGTTGAATCAACCTTCACACGTTGCTATGATGCTGTCTGAACTCAGTGAAATCAATAAAGTCAAGATGTTTCCAACAATAAGTCTTAGACATTACAAAGGTGAATAAATGAAGTAATGATGGTTCGTGTGTGTCTCAGGGTGAGGAAGGGGTGAGGGAAGTGCTGCAGATCTTAAATGATGAGTTCCGTCTGTCCATGGCTTTATCAGGTGAGACATGTGAAGTTAAGTCACTAAAACTGAGCAGTGATCAGTGTGAGCATGCTAATATAATTTGTGTTAAAGTAATAAGTAATATTCTGTCCCTACTAAAACTTCACTGTATATTCATGTCACCCAGGCTGCAGGAACGTGGCAGAAATCAACAGGAACCTCATTCAGTTCTCCAAACTCTAACAGGCCAGCAGGGGGCAGCACGGAGGACAACGACGGCAGCCACCGAACAGGACTCGCTACAGAACCAAACCCACTGTGCTGAGACTGCAGCATGAGAAACAAAGTGGAAGACGTTCACCCCACAACTCGTGACTCCATCGTGTCAGGAAACATAAAACCTGCAAGCAGCTTCCACAACCTGGAAACCACTTATGTCTGATATCCAATATGTGTTCATGCAAGAGTGTATGATTGAGACAGTGTACTGGGGGGGATGAGGGTCGGCGGCAGATTTAGCAAGTGCATAATGAAGTGGGGGTTTTTTTTTTCTTTTGGGTTGTACAGGGTGGAGGCACTTTTCATGATACCAACACACGTTTGGATTTATTGTAACTAATGCAAGTGATGATGTTGACAGACATGGTGCTTATGGTCGAATAAACGCCAGCTGAGGTCATGAAGATCTGTTGCTCTGTTATCTGTCAGTAGCAGGTGATTCGTTTCGTTTCTGTTTCCCAAAATTATATTTAAGTGGATTTACATGGCCAATCATTCTGCGTTAACTCAGGTGCAGTATTTATCAGTAGTTTGTATTGTGTGTGTATTTTGAGAAGATGTGGCTGATGAATCAAATTCAATATTTTCTGTGTTTTAAATCTCTAATGAAACTAATATAATGTAATTATTCCAATGAGCAGGACAGAAAAACTGACCTGACCAGTGATTCAGCCACAGGTCAGATTCCCACCAGCTAAAAACACAGCAGACTGGAAACTTCCACTTCCACAGATGAAGACTCTTCTGTCTGTTATCTGTGTTTGTTGAGTGTCTTACATCTTGTCAACTTTCATCTGGCAAAGCAACAAATGACAAACAATTTTATACAATACATTCCTCCATCTGGATCATCAGGCTTGTTTTATCTGCATAAATAAGCAAAGGCCTGCCGGGGGGGCGCCTGCACACTCATTTCACTCATTTCAAAAGCTTTGAAAGAGCTTGTGAAACCTTTTGCTTACTTCACTAACAGCATTGCAAGTGTGAAACACTGGGGCGGGGAGCGTCAAGACAGAAAGGCGCAGACAGCGAGAAAGAAAAAGTGTCACAGGAAGTGACTGAGGTCTCGGTTGAGGCAAAAGAAACGGTGATGCTCACCCAGACGCTTCGACTCTCCAACCAGACGGCGCGGTGCAGCAGACATTTTCTGCTCAGTGTTCCAACCAGCTCTGGTTGGTTAGACGAAGCAGGCTGGAGGGAGGCCTCGGCTCCAGTCTCCTGAGGAGGATCTCTTCCAGGTAGGTCACACGCAGACGTCCCTTTTTTAGATCCAGCTCCATGTGAAGCACCAGCAGGCACAGTACATGACAATAAAGTACCATAACTTCATATACTGTGTACTTGTGTTGCTCTGTAGCCAGAGGAGGAAGATAATTAACTAAAGTAAAGAACGAAGACGACTCTGTGAAAATACTACACTACATTATAATCCTGCACTCAAAGCTTTACTGCAGTAAAAGCAATTAAGTATTATCAGTAAAACTAATGACAGTGTGGTCAGTGTTTTAGTATTATGTGTGATGTTTTTGATATATTATTACTGCTGCAATAATGTGCATGTTGCATTTTACTGCTGTGGATGATATAATCTTAAATTCTTTATCTGTTGCTGGGGAGTTTAATCTGCAGCAAAGCATCAGATTCTATAAGACTGTCATCTGGGTCTGTAGCGTCACTGCACCCGTTTTTATTTTTGCTTTGTAACATGTATTATGCATCTAATCCAAGAGATGTTTTATATATATTAACATTAAATAAACTTTAATATTTAATTTATTGTTTATTCAGCTGAAGAAACAGAAGAATTTTCTCACCCCATAAAGGAAAACTAAGCCCTTAGTTTATTAGAAACATTCACATTCAGAATCGCTACATTTGGAGATACGTGGTTTTCACAGGACATGAAAAATTGTAATCTGAAAAGTAAGTAGTAACTGAAGCTGTCGGACCATATGTAGTGGAGTAAAAGTACAATATTTAGATATGATGGAGTAGAAGTATCAAGTTGCATAAAATGGAAATACTCCAGTAAAATACAAGTACCTTGAAGTTATTCTGAAGCACAGTACACAGTGAATGCAACCACATATTTAGCTGCAGGAAGGTACCTTCTGACTGCAGTTCTATACTTTTTTTTCTTTTTTTCTTTTGTAAGATCGTGGTCACTGTATGTCACTCTGTGTTGTGTGAGAGGTGATTTAAGGGGGACTGACTTTTTCAAACATTAACAAAGCGCCCTGAGATTTTGAAATCGTCTGTATGTTAGGACACAATACTAACATGCAACATTAGGCAGTTTTAAACGAGGTTTCATTGATATCAACAATGGTGACAGGCGACAATGAGAGGTCAGAGGTCAGTAAGTTACAAAGTAAAAGCAGTAGAACATCCACAAAGATTTTCCAAATTCCACTATTATGCATTATGACAACAGTTACACATTTGCCCTATACACTTGTCAGTGTTTTCATTTCAGGAAGGAGACTCCAACACACACTTTCTGCCTCTCTCAGATATAATACACTGTGTTAAATGAAATATATAATTTAAAAATCTTGCAACGAAAACTGTAGTCAATAATTCAAACAAATAAGTTCTCAGACCACAGGCACATGACAAACATGATCACAGAAAGGACATCGAGGTACGGCCTGGAAAAAAGATAACACGCGCCAATGCATTGAAGTTATAGAGTAGTAGAAACTGTAACAGGAATATGTGACATGCATGTACACATACTGAAAATATGTTGTATTGTAGATGATTATGTAGCATAAAGAAGAGTGCTGGTAATTATTTGTGTGAAATTCTGCAGAACATTTACATATCAAATCCACATTAACTTCCAGAACATACAGGTCATATGTTTGACGTACATGACTGCATTTAAAAAAAACAACAACCGTAAACCAAAACCTCTGACACGGCCGATGTTATCTAATGATAAACATGCGGCAACCTCAAGTTTCAGATTGCAACATAGAGGACGTGGGAAACGAATGCTTACTGTCCAACAAACATATGAAAGAAAACCACACAGACCTGTCACAAAAGGAGCATGTGCATGTTACAAGAGATGATTTCTGACAAGAGAAGATTCACAGAGGAGATTTAGAAAAGTCTGAAGTCAAGTTCAGGGAATTTATGTCTGCCAACAAGCAAGGCCACATCACACACACACACACACACACACAGCATCACAGCAGGGTGAATGACTTCAGACAGAGGAGTTTTTATTTCCATTTCTGTCTGAATTGTTGAGCAACACAGAGTCAAAGCTGAGATATGAAATATCTTCCAGAAGAAGTGATATTTTGACATGAGCGTGGATGCACAACAGTGAACATCTGATTCCAGTCATACACAGATCAGAAGTCCAGTTTTCTGTAGATGTCTTCGACTGAGGTCAAAACAACACTCTGTATGCTCCCAAACAATCCTGGCTAGCTTATAAAAGTCCACTAAAGACTTTCTTTTGTCTCCATGTAGGAAGTCTCACCAGCGGAACAACAGTCCACAGCCTCAAGAGGCCAATGACATGGGGTAAGGTGTTTCTGCAGCTTCTGTCCATAAAGTTATTTAAGGCTGTTTCATATCAAATTGTCACTTACTGGAGATGAGCTGAGCTTTAAAACAAGACCACAGAAGATGAAAGTGTTTGATTTCCCTATTTTCATGTCTGACCTTCTGCCTACAGTCATTTCATTTTGCTCCCTGCTACTGTACAGTGTGTTTAATGCTGAGTGGCAGGAGCACGTGATGTGTTCATCTGATTACTGTAAAATTACAAAATAAAAGCATTCACATTTATGCTTATGTCATTACAAAGAATGTACAATGAATAAATTGATTCATAACTGCTGAAAATGTAAATTGTGTGTAGGAACATACACATATAGGAGCAACAAAAAAACATCAACAACTTTAGACTGCCTATGAAGAGCTAGCAACAAGATGTATTAATAAAGTGACAGCAGGTAACAAACCTGTGTTTTAATGGTCATCAAGTTATATATCAATTTATAGAACTAGTATAAGGCAGTTTGATTCAGTTTTCAAAAGATTTTTTATTCAATATAAAGTTAAAATCTTTCAATATTTCAAGCAATGTTCTGCTTTTTACTGAAATTTATAAATAAGACATTTTTAAAAATGCTGCTTTTTTTAAACCTGGACTTACTGTATGTGAGAAGCCTGACAGGAAACAGTTTCAAGATGAGAAGTGGTTCATTTGAAAGCGGTTCACTGGTTCCCCCTTTCAACGCTGCGCAACAAGCTATATAAAACAGACACGGGACTTGTGTGAGCTGTGATGAGGAGGCAGAGCTTCTTCCAGAATACGCTCCATTAATCAAATGCCAGGCTATTAGAGACGGTTAAAGTTAGAGTTTGGGCCATGTGAGGAGTCATGGTCTGCTGAAGTCAACTGAAGGAAGTGGTCTTTTCACACAACCTAAGAGGAAGTGCTGAGCGACAAAACTGCCAAAACAGTTAATGACACATTCAAAATAATCCTACATTTGCATTATATTGATTGTAGGTTTATAATACAAACTCCATGAAGGTGTTTTGGATGCAGGCTGTGCAGCTTATGTCTTGAAAGTCTTATGTATCTGTCACTTAAGTTACAAACTCAGGTTGCACTGCAGTAGATTGTCAGGTTGTTGGAGGGAGTGAAAGGTGACAAAGCACAAACTGCTCTTGAAGTCACGCACACCTCCTCCTCCAGGGGCAGTGGAGATGACAGTGGGCCGGGGAGGCTGAGTCGCAGACTGTCTCGCCTGGGCAGCAGGCATCAGTCCAGGGATCCCCCGAGACCTCCAGCTCAAGCAGAGAGACCTGCTGCTCCTCCTGACAGGCCCGTCCAACAAGGTGTGTCATCATCGATCCCATCTGATACAAGAAAGAGGAGAAATTCACAGAACTAAGTAACTAAGTACATTTACTCAAGTGCTATACTTAGTACAATTTTGAGGTGGTTGTACTTTACTTCAATAATTCCATTTTGTACCTCATATTTTTAACTTCACTACATTCATTTGACAGCTATTGTTAGTAGAAAAGGAAGAACAGGAAGTAGTTAAAATAACTTCCATCTACCACATACACATTAATACATTCATAATGATGAACTACTACTCTGGCAGGGGCCATATTACAGAATGAGTACAGCACTTTTGATACTAAATTTTTGTTTGTTTCTGTACAACACAGGTTGGTAGTTTATCTAGACCATCAAGCAAAGAGCCATAAAAGGTTTTAGTAGTTCTGTGTACTTTAGTATCATGGCTTCTCTAAATATCTATTCTCCCTTTGGATTTCATAGATGACAGGCCTTCTTCACCAGCCCTGGCCCCGGCCCCGGCTCCAGCTCCGGCTCCTCTACCCCCACCTATGGAAATGAAACCTAAACGTCCAGACAAAGCCACAAAGCCCAAACTCCCCCCTCGGCCGCTGTCCAGGGTGTTCAGTAGCACTGAGCATGGAGCAGCTGTGCTGCAGGTATACTTATAACTCATTACCTGTGTGAATGGCTCAGGGTTCTGAACTTACTTTAGGACACACATATGGAAGTAAATAATTTTTTTTACAGAAACTGAGAAAGTCATTCTATAGTAAACAAGAGGTACTTCATGTACATCTACATTTTGGTCCCTGGAATAACTTGACAGTGGTAGATTCTTTCTCTCAAAAAAAGAAGCACATCACGATTAAAATACGATGCCTCCTGTGGTTTTTCCTGTCGATTTTCTTTCCTTTATTAAAAAGAATTTGTCTTGTTGTGGGAAGGGAAGCGTCCTCCACCTGTTTGGTGCACATGGCATATTACTCAAGCCACCTAGGTCCAACGCAGTGAAAAGGCAGACAGGATTCTATAGAGTTCATTTACTGATGTAAAAACACACCGTGCCAAGCTATTCATGACAAACATTTCTCCCTCAGGGCTTTGACACTTTTCGAGCAGATAACACTCTCTGTGATGTCGTCTTGGTTCCTGGGGACAGCAAGGAGACTTTCCCAGTCCACAGAGTCATCATGGCTTCATCCAGTGACTATTTCAAGGCAATGTTCACCGGTGAGTTGTCCACTATTTTTTAGATTGGAAGCAGACAACACAGGAAACTTGAGTTCAAAGCATGTTAAAATGTATTCAGTGGCAAGTCTATTAATGTGGAATACAACTTAACAGAACCATATGTACTATGGTAATAATAGGTATGTAGATCTTTTGGTGGACAAACATTAGAAACACATTTTGAAATACACCACAGACATTAGTATTAGTATATGTGTTTCTAAAGTTATTGGACAAATGAAATGTTTGACCTCATGATGGGACAAGGTTAAAGGTTAAGGAAGAGTATAAGATGTTGTCAAGCTGTTTTGATATTTCAGTCTGGACTGAAGAATGGACTGACCAGCGGACCGACACAGCTATCCTTAGAGCCACACCTCTCACATGGTTAATGGTACAAAGGCAACATCTCATACAGTAATGATAAATCCACAGTCCTGCTCCTGGCCCTATGGGGCCGAGAGCTGTGGATCCTTTACATCCTTACCAGCAGTGGTGCAGAAAGTTTGTCCTGAGGTTGGTACTGTAAAGGTCCTCATCATGGAGTCGTTTCAGGACATGTCAGACTTCAATTATCAGACTATTATTAGTATGATCACATATCAGTTTTAGTGAATGTGAATAAGATAAAAGTAACCTTACAGTAACACTAGCGGCAACGATGCTTTAATATACTGATGAAAATGCCAACATGTTTGTTTTCACACTCACTCTCACTTTTATATAACCCATCAAAAATAGTAAAAGAAAAAGAAAAAAAAAGTAAAAGAAGAAGAACTTCTCACTCACTTCTGCATTAAAGGTATTTGCATCTGACCCCATCATCAACTGCAGCACTTCCACCGTCCTCACGCTGTATCAGCCTGAGCAGCAGGGCTTCACACTGTCAGCCGTGTCTTTGCATCTCGCTGACTGTGCACTTTGGCATCACGCCGGCCCAAGACAAATCTTCTGAGAGGATGCAAAATCATTCATTCACCTTGTATTTGTCTCTTTGTACTTGTTTTTCCCTCGTTCAGGCGGCATGAGGGAGCAGGAGATGAGAGAGATCAAGCTGCATGGGGTCACTAAGTTGGGTTTAAAGAATATTATAGACTTCATTTACACATCCAAAGTCAGCCTGGACATGGGTAATCTGCAGGACACGCTGGAGGCTGCCAACTTCTTGCAGGTCATACCTGTCCTCAGGTTCTGTAACCAGCTTCTGAGCAGCGAGGTGAGCTTCTGTTTCAGTGCAATGTCACACTCCTGTGACGCCGTACCCATTCATTAAAGGAAGGTTTTTATACTCAGTCATGCTGGAGGTCTGACTCATTAACATGCCGGATCCCTCTTCAGTGCTTCACTGTCCTTTAACGCCCTCTCTCCTAGTGCCAATTATATTGTACAAAATAATTTATGAGTGATGTACACATGTGACTGTTATTGAATAGTTGCTGCAGCAAAATAGGGAAAATAATACAGAGTGAAGCAGATAATTATTTCATTCACTTAATTTGGACTCTTTCTGCATTTTGCTTCAACGCAGATCACGACTGATAACTGTGTGGAGGTGGAGCGCATTGCCACAGACCTGCTTCTGGACGACGTTCAGCTGAATATAGGTGACTGTTATGAAGCGGATCTCAGAGCACATTAATGAAAATGCTGTCTTTCTTCAGTCTGTATAAGTGTGTGGATGTGAGGTATGAACAGCATACAGCTTCTGTACTGGACTTGTTCAACTCCTTATTTTCCCAGCAAACTATAAAAACACTCTATCCATCCATCAGTCTCTTAACTCACTTTTCTAATACTAAAATATACACTAAATAATCTAAATGTTTTTGTATCACACATGCTTTTGGTTCAAACCCTAACATAAACTGGAGGATCATGGTGACCAGTGTTGCTCCTTGTTGTCCCAGGTGAGTTTGTGAGGCAGAACCTCTCAGCATTGGTGGAGAGTGGCCGCTACCTCCAGCTCTCTGAAACCACCATCGCCAGTGTTCTAGCCAGCAATTCCCTGGAGGGTTTCTCTGAGATGGAGCTCTACCACATGGCCAGAGGATGGCTGGACCACGACCACCCCAACCGCCGCTCCTCCATCTACGCCTTAATGCGCCATATTCGCTTCCCACTGATGAGCCCCAGCGAGCTCATTCAGATCTCCCAGGATGATGAGGAGGGAGGAGACTCCATGATGCGCTCCGACACAGCCTGTGTGAACCTGCTGCTGGAGGCCAGCAACTACCAGATGATGCCGTTCATGCAGCCGGCTCTGCAAACCGAGCGGACGCAGATACGTTCGGATGCCACCCACATCCTGGCGCTGGGGGGTGTGATGAGGCAGCAGCTGGTGGTGAGCCGGGAGCTCAGGCTGTATGACGAGAAGTCCGGCCATTGGAGGGCCCTGAAGCCCATGGATGTGCCGCGTTACCAGCATGGTGTGGCTCTTCTAGGAGGCTTCCTCTTTATTGTCGGAGGTCAGTTCCCCGAGCAAGAAAATCCTGGCTCTGAAACATAACCACAGTTAGCATAAGTTAAACCACAGCACATTCTGCATCATCAAGACTCAAGTATAACCATAGAAAAAAGTTCACATTAACTGACTCATGTTAAAATGTATCCTCCATGTTATTTACCACCCTAACACTGATTCCTGTTGACGTCTCAGGCCAGAGCACGTATGACACCAAGGGTAAGACGGCCATAGACAGTGCCTACCGCTACGACCCGCGCTTCGACAAGTGGCTTCAGATCGCTTCACTCAATGAGAAGAGGACCTTCTTCCACCTGAGCGCTCTGAAGGGGAAACTGTTCGCTGTGGGAGGAAGGAACGCCTCAGGAGAGATCGGTGAGCTGCTACTAATACTTGTGCCACTATTGTTATCAGTACTGCTTTTACTTTTACTTTCAGCTGATCAACTGATAATTCAGCTTTTTCATGATTATTTATTTCCTAATGCAATTCATGAAGAACTGCTGTTTTTGGTCACTTGGCGGCAGTGGAAACAAGTTGTGAATACAAAACTGACATGTCATCACTTTTTGAGTTGAAGACAGTTCCTTATTTACACAACATTTATCATAATGTGTACTTGTACTAGTACTTCTGCAGTAGTACAGGAGTACTCAAGCACAGCTGCTACCATCACTGCTCCTTAATACAGCTATACAGCCAATGCTACCACTGGACTAGCACAAGAGGTGAATCAGAATTCTTTTATTGCCTTTGTGAAAAATAGACTCATGTTTAAATTAAGTTGATCTCCAAACATCATATTGATCAGACACGGTGGAGTGCTACAACCTGAAGAAAAATGAATGGACATTTGTGACCAACATGGTGGAGCCTCACTATGGACACGCTGGAACTGTTCACGGGGACCTCATGTACATTTCAGGTAAGTTAACGCTGTTCCACACACAGTCAGTGTCTAACATGTTCTGTCAGAGTTTTAAGACAGAAGACAAACCAATGTGGACTCAACTATTTCCAGGCTTCCATGTTCCCATGACTGACATTGTAAGACATTGGTGACACACTTCAGATTTCAAAAGAACAAAGAGAGATGAGCATTTGAAATAAAGTGTGAATACTAGGAATCCATTGAGCTACTGTGAAGACATCAGTTGTCTAAAGCAAAGAAAACGGACCTGCCCACACATTTGAGGGCATAGGTTTCAAGGAGTGCAACGTCAGCATGCTATGAGCTGTAGGTTGGTGATTTCAACAGGAAAAAACACACTGAACTTTTGACCTAGGAAAAAAAAAACTTGAACATGAAAAGAACATGAAACACTGTAAAACATGTCCTTAAACATGTCCCGAATTTCCCCTATGGGGGATCAATAAAGAATTATCTTATCTTAAAGTGTCATCTTAAAAGGATACTGACCTGGGAACATAGAACCTTGGGAACATGGATTTGCTCCCATTCATGTGGATTTGTTTACTGGCCTGTTTGAACAGTCTGAATTTATGTGCCCTAACATGCCAATGCACTGGACGTAGTACAGACAAGAGCTGTAGTGAGCAACGTATGGACAGTGTGTATGTATAGGAATGTTTTATATAAATGCAAATGTTTCATTAAAGTAGTAACAGTTTTAACTTTATCATCTAAAGTGGCACGTTCACGTCTATCTTGCACGTTCAGCCACTTGTGTGTACAACTTACTACATATATACATATATTTCGCTTCCTGTTCTGTCTGAACACACTTGAATGTCATTCCTGATTCTGCCTCAGTTTTCATGACGCACTGATAACGTCCCAAAAAACTATGCGATAAAGATGAAGATGGACATCTGTGTGAATCTTCATACTTACACAACAAAATAACCTTGGAACAAATGACTGCCCATTTTCTAGTCTGCTTCCTCTACGGTTAAGGTCTGGTTAAGTTGAACAAAAACTACGTGACTATGAAGAGATCACGGTCAGTGGGAGTGTTGCAGAAGTTTTACCTTGTGGTAAAACAAAACCAGCATCGCTTGAGACACGATGCTGATGACACGTGCACGTTCGACCAAACACCTAGGCTGACTTCCTCAGGAAAGGTTTTTACAGCTGTCTAACTACCTTATACAAAGTCTCCCTTCTCTACTGAGAGAGGTCAGTCATTATTCATGCAATCAATAGATTTCACCTGTCAAGAAAACCTACACAAAATGTATGTTTCAATAAATGACCTGTTGTCTCTCTAGTCCGGACAGTTCATTCGTGGAAAAAATCAAAAGTAATTCAATAATAATGATAATGATATTCCTGATGCAAAACACAGTGTCATATATATTATTTTTCATAAAGCATTTGTGCTACCTGAGCAAATATGTCCATCTCTTTTATATTTATATTTATATATTTATTTTCATGACTATTTACATTGTAGATTCTCACTGAAGGCATCAAAACTATGAGTGAACACATGTGGAGTTATGTACTTAACAAAAAAAGGTGAAGTAACTGAAAACATGTTTTATATTGTAGTTTCTTCAAAACAGCCACCCTTTGCTTTGATTACTGCTCTGCACACTCTTGGCATTCTCTCCATGAGCTTCAAGAGGTCGTCACCTGAAATGGTTTTCTCTTCACAGCTGAGCCTCATCAGGGTTCATTAGTGGAACTTCTAGCTTTATCAGTGGGGTTGGGACCATCAGTTGTGTCGTGCAGACGTCAGGTTAATACACAGCCCACAGCCCTATTGGACAACTGTTAACATTCATATTATGGCAAGAACCAATCAGCTGACTAAAGAACAACGAGTGGCCATCATTACTTTAAGAAATGAAAGTCAGTCAGTCCGGAACCAAAACCAAAACACATTGAATGAGAAGGTGTGTCCAAACTTTTGGCCTGTACTGTAAAAAGTATTTTAAAATTATTGAGAAAAACAGAAGTTCATACAATCAGAGGAGGACACGGTCCGGATGCTCAAAGGTCTAAAAGACAGCTCTAACTTTGCAGCCCCAAGTGGGAATTGGAACAAAAATAGAAACCATAATTCTGGACTTACTTAACCCTTTATAGTACACTCATTGAAATACTTTAAAAGGGGTTATTGGGGGACATAACAAAACGTTTGTTCTGTTGTTTCTTAGTAATGCAAACACAAACAAATTTGATCAAATATCATCATTTTTATTCATTCTGCTGCGAGGAGATATGAGCTCCCATCATTACCAGGGCAGAAATGGAACATGGTTTTATAGTTTCATTGTGTGGTTTGGCTCCTATCTGCATTCTAGTACACTTGTGAACGCTTAAATTACTGCTTCATTATTATGTCATATTTGAAAAATTGCTGAACCACAATAATGGTGTTGTTCTTTATTCATTGTTTGTATTGTTTAATATAGATAATAGTTGGACAGCATTAAATCACAGTCAGGTTGGGTGGGTGAGGACTCCAACGCGTCACACAACTGCTGCTCAGAACAGTCTTTTAATGAAAATAAGTGAAATCTAAACAAAAATCCACACACAAAAACATCAGCAATGGGCATGACATGAGAAACAAGCATAGGTACAACATGGACATGAACGAGACGAGAAGAGAACAATCCAGCAAAGGCAAACTGACATGAACTGACTTATAAAGACTCCTGATAGGTGATTAGCTGCAGCTGAGAACACAGGTGATGGGATGAGGTGGGAGTGGCTGGGAGGTGAGGTGAGGCAGAGGCGGGGTGATAAGGAAGGAACAGAGACCTGAGAAGAGAGGCTGTGGCAGGTGAGTAGTGTCAGACAGAACTTAGACAAGACTGACAGGACTGAAAAATTAAGACATGAACTTAGACACAACATGGCAGGACACAAGCAGTGGTGAACAAAAACACGTCAGGCAGTGTGCAGAGAACAAAAACTAAGCCTGACCAGAACTAACACAGAACAGAAGCCTGACTGGCAGAACTGTGACCATCACTCGGGCAACACTGTCAATAGTGCTACTAGAGGACACCTTAAATAAATGATGATGCTCCTGCCTGATGGGAATGCTGTTTGTCACAACCTGAACCTTTACACAGGAAAATCTCAGTTGATTTCAGCTTCAGGTTCTTGACGGTAGACAGTTAGTCTTGACTTATATAGCACCATCAGTTAGCAGAGCCTGACATGAGCCTGACAGTCAGTCCAGTCCACCACAGGACTCGGAGCACTCTGGAGCTCTGAAAGGATCCTTGACTATAAAATGTTTTCATTCACGTTTAAAACTGTGACACCTGCGACTGCAGCGCTCCAGAGCTCATTCGGCTGACCTATTTGAAACCACTTCCTGTTTAGCAGCAGACTCCCATCAGCTGCTCTCAGACTGATCTCAGGCAGGTTTCTTAGCAACCTTTGGACAGGAAGCCGGTCTCTCATGTTGAGAGCAGAAATGTAAGTTTCACATATAGGACTGAGAAGCAGGAAATGCACAGACCTGTGGTGAGAGCCCACGGCTCACCACAGCTGCCAGAGTGTCGGTGGTGTTATTTACCAGAATGCAACACGTACCATGCCTTGACGCAGTATACTGTATACATCAACATATTCACTGTCTCAGTTTGAGGTTGAAACTCAGCTTCAGTATAAACTAAACAAAAAATGTAAATTTGAGTCTACTTGAGTTTTAGAATGCAATCCAGCTCCAAACTGTTAAGACTAATGTTAACACAAGCATCTGCCTGCTACACTGACACAGCTCAACATGAACATTCCAGTGAAATGTTTCTGCCCTCAGCTTGAATGTCAGAGGCGTGTCCTGTGTTTAAACCCAGAAACATAATCTGATGTGTAGTTAATTTGCTAAAGACAGTGAAACACTTTATGGTCCTGCAGGAAATTCTTTTAATGTTATCGACTCTTCTTGGTAAAGCTGACTCAGCACTTTCTTCCATGACTTCATTTTCTGAATATGAAGTATATACTGTTGTAAGAGGATACTGCAGCTAGAAATAACACAGTGAATAATCATGTCCATGGAAACTCTTTTTTTTTTTTTCAATTTCAGATGCCTTTTGAGGTTTGTTTACGCCTACTTGTTCAGGAAGTGGATTTTTCAGGAAATACCCATTTAATGAGGTTTTTAAGGTTTTATGCTTGGTTTCTATAATTACTTATAATTACTGTCACAATTATGCACAAAGAGGAGGATTGTCAGTATTAGAATCTGAACCTTATGATTTAATTTTATGATACACAGAACATTTCCGGACCATTCACACCTTCACTATTCGGGGCAACTTCCTGTTCCACGGCGCAATAAAGATACGTTGACCTTTAGAAGGAATGAGCAATTACACCTATTTCAGATGTTATTTTAGAGAAAGGTAGGAAAAATAGCTTTTTATAAAAGTATATGAGTACAAAAGAAATACATCATGTTTCTATAGATCTATAGATGACACTGCCTTTAGACTGTGAAAGCATGTGTGTGTCGGCCAGATGTGGTTTTAATATCCCACAACTGGAAAGTACCTGACCACTACCTCAAACCCGCCCACAGACACTCACATTTACTCATCCCCATTACAACAAGGTATAGGATGCTTGCATTAAGTATCCCATTATTTTTACAGATGTGTTCGTGCTGGGTAAAATCAGACGTGTTGCACTCACATGTACATTCTACCAGATGTGACTAACACAACCTTAAATGTGACCAGCTGTTTCCACACATCAACAGGGCGCTAAAATAACTAGCTGATTAATTGATATGTTTAGTCATATATGGACATGCCAGTGTGTCAGTCTTTATGAGGAAGTAAGTCATCTGATAGCTGCAGGCCTAAAATGTGCATCTAGCAAATTCTCTCCCAGGAAATGTTCTCTTATCAGGATGTGCTATCTTCAAACTTTTGTCCTACAAGTATCTACTCTTCTAAATCACAAAATAAACACATTTTAATACATGCAGGATCATTTAACCCTTTATCAGGCAAGTGCCTACTTTTGGTAATTCTGCACCATTTGCAAAAGTGAAAAATTGCAGAATTTTACAACAGAAAAAAAGCTTTGTTTTGTCCTCCAACACTCTAAGGTTGGATTTTTGAATTTCAAAGTAGTTCAGTGAGTGGCCCCATATAGAGTTAAGAGGGAATATTTTTTGGCATACTGTAACATTTTTCTCTTTTGTGGCCCAGGTGGCATCACCAGAGACACGTTCCAGAAGGAGCTGTGGTGTTACGATCCTGTCGCTGACACGTGGAGCCGGCGAGCCGGCATGACGGAGCTGCGTGGCCTGCACTGCATGTGCACGGTGGGAGACAGACTCTACGTGATGGGGGGGAATCACTTCCGAGGCAGCAGCGACTACGACGACGTCCTGGGCTGCGAGTACTACAGCCCAGAGACGGACCAGTGGACGGTGGTGGCCCCGATGCCGCGGGGCCAGAGCGACGTCGGTGTGACGGTGTTCAGCGGGCAGATCTACGTGGTGGGGGGCTACTCCTGGAACAGCAGATGCATGGTGGACATCGTGCAGCGGTACGATCCGGAGCGGGACGTGTGGGACAGGGTGTTCAACGTGCTGGAGCCTCTGGGGGGGATCCGCGCCTGCACCATGACCGTGCATCTGCCGGAGGGCTCCGTGGATGAGGCTCAGATCCAGGACTGTCCGCTGCCCACGGCTAAGAGCTGACGGGGGGGTTTCCGACTTTTGCAGCTGCCTGACCACAATTATCAAGATGAGATCTGTCTGCATGTTCTGCAACAGGAAATAGACCTTTCTCGCAAGTGCTTTGCTGCCTTTACTGCCTCTTCCTGTCCTTGTATTTGCTGTCAGTCATGTGTCAGGCCTCACTGTGGCTTTGCTGCATGCGTTCTCTCCCACTGCAGTCTGAGCGTGTAAAACTGAGCACTCAATACATTAATGACAGGCCGAAGCCACCCCCCCTCTCAAACTGTGACATTGATTTATTGGACATTGAGTATGGTTGATTCACAGGTCAGAGTTCAATCAGAGTGATCAGTGAGGCAGGATCAGTCAGACAGAAGGCAGAAGACCAAAAAACAGTGCTGACTTCATCCTTCAAACAAGTACTGTCTGTGCACCAGATAGAAATAGCCATGTGCCACCATGCCACCAAATTGTCGTGTATAGTGACGCACTAGCTGAGAGGAATAAACTGAGCTCTCTGTATCATAATGAAGGAAGACGGAATGTTTCAAAAGCCATGAAGCCGTTTTTAACGATGCTTGAGATTTGAGGCAGAGTCACATTTTCTAAATAGAAGTGGGTGAACTAACCAATTAAAACACAGATCCAACAAAAATGCTCAACAGGAATTCCTCTGAATAAAGACTGTAATTCGACAGATTACTTTCGGTCATTTGTGTCTTAACCTCGCCAAGGACAAACAGGAAGTAGCTCCTGGATTTCATTGCTGTACCTTTTGCTGTAGCACAAGCTCAGTTCATTACTTTCACCACCGGAAAAAGAAATGCTTCATTTGTTTGTTTTTGTATTTATAGCTATGTTTTAAGATGGAAATAAAATGTTGTTTATGACCTTCATGTTACACTAAGAATCACATTATTCACTGTCAGAAAAAGTTTCATCCTACAAGCATTTCAACACACATGAACACACACACATCTGATGAGCGTGAATGACCATGAAACTACCCTTGGGACTTCATCCTTCAGCCTGGAGATAAGACGGCAGACTGCAGTGATATCCACTATGCCAAGGACTACAGAGACTGGAAAGCAGACAGCTGCACTACAGGAGTATGTGATGCATAAAATAGTATTCAAATTACGAAATCAGTGGTTCAGAAAAAAATGCCCAAAGCTATTTTGATGCTGCTTTAAAAGTACTTGATATACAACAAGAAGTGAAATGTGACCTCATTTGATTGTACTCACATTGTACTGATAATACTGGTTAGAGAGAGTGGCCATAAACAAAAGGTCAAAGGTGAAAACATACAACACTCAGAGCCCCCCCCCCCCCCACAGCCACATGGCCCCATGTCCCATCCTGCAAACCATGGCCAGGTGCAATTCATCCGTACAGAGAAAACACATTTGGCCATGTGGCAGACAGACGTCACCTTGAAATGTCCAGTCTTGTTTTGTTTGGCTAATCTAGCCTTGTACCTTCCTCAGGAGTGGGAGGTGTTTGATGTAATTAATAGACAGATCTGATCAACTCATATTATCTGTTAAAGAAACCCTGTAAAACCGTTTCTCTGAATTTCTGAACAAGCAGGAAAAAGAGTCTGAAGTTGGAGAGTCACGTCGCTGAGCTTCAATATTTCCATTTGTTTTCGGCTGAGGCACTTTGAAGGCAACACATTAAAATAAGAATTGAATCAGCAATGTTACATAAAGTTTTTTTCAAGAGGAAGAAACACTCCACAGTATGCAGGCATAATTGATTAAAGACAATTTGCTCCAAATGAAAGAAAAGTTAAAGTGGAACAGAAACAGTCTGTCTCTGTCGCCACCTACAAGCAAACCTGCAAGAGTTTAAAAATCTCCACCGTGTCACATGAAAAAACCAACAACTGCACCTTTCCAAAGAGATCGGTTGATCAGCAGTGGTGGGAGAAGTATTAGAATACTGTACTTAAGTACAAGTAGTAAAATCACAAAAACAAGTAAAAGCATTCAAAGTTGTAAATGAATACACTGTCGGATGATTTCATGATTATTTATTCAATAATCATCATCATAACCAAAATCTTAATATGCAAAATAGTTTCATCTATATATAGCATAGCCATGCATATTTTATAAATATCTATAACGAAAAAAATCTATGAGCATATGCTTAATGCATGAGAACTAATGACTGTAGCTATGACATAAATATAGTGGAATTAAAAGTACAATATTTCCCTAATATGCATTGTTTAAAATGAAATGACCCAACAGCATATAGTGTTGTTAAAATTAGCTATACCTTGACAACGTTAAAATGCTGATTACATGTACACATCAAATACATATACACACATTGTGCTATAATGATACATATCGGTGGCAATTTAAAAGGAAAAAATGAATAGATGAGTGGGGAAACAAAAAATGCAGAGCAGGTCCAGTTGATTCTGACTTTGTAACAAGGAACAGATGTAAGTGACTTTAAAAGAGGCTCCATTGTTGAAGCTTGGATGACAGACGCTCGACTGGATGGTTTTCAATGAGAGCTGCAGTGACTAAAGTGACAACTGCATTTAAGAGAATCTATGAGAAATACAACAGTAAATAAAGGTGGAGAATGTGGTGAACAACACACATTTGATAATTGTGATATGTGAGAAAAAACTGTCTGTTGACAATTACACAGAAAAAGGGATATTACACTCATTACAGAGATGAATGCACATCTCAGAGTTCAGTGATGCACCAGAGGCACTGCTCTACAGAGATGTGGTCAGATGAGTCACTTCACCACATGCTTGTGTGGCCGACATCAGGAGACGTGTCCCCTCAGAGGAAGGCTCATTGCAAATGAACACCAGGTTGTTCTGGGTGATCACCTTTGTCCTCTGGTGGACCATCCTGATGGCAGTGGTCTGAAAAGCCTGTTTCATTGCATCATTTCATCATGTGGAAATTAAAGGTGGCACCTGAGAGGCCTCTTCAGAAAGAAGCCCCATCATGTCTTTCTCTGCATCACATGCTGAGTCTCTCCACCTCCAGCCAATATTTTGTCTTGCCACAGAAAGCGTCACATTCGACTGTGAAGTAGCAGAGCCCATCCCCTTTTTTCACACGGCCTGGGAGCAAATGATTTGTTTTTCCGAGTTAAGTTTGTGGCTTTACAAAAAGTGGAGCGGCCGGGGCTGGGAGGGCAGAAGGTGCCGTCGTCCTCCTCCACACAGAACGCTCCAGCAGCCAGGAACAACAGCTGCATTCTTTTCCTCACCTCCAGCTTTTTCTCTGGAGAGCCACTTCAAAAGGTCGACTGGAAGAGAAGATTTTTTCTCCCCATACAAAGAGAGAATTAAGCTGTGATGTCTCTGAGAGGTGATGTGGTTGTGGTGACGGGAGCCTGTGGATTCCTGGGGAAGAGGCTCATCAGGCTGCTGCTGGAAGAGGAGGAAACGGCTGAGATTCGACTGATGGACAAACACGTAGAGCCCACAGTGTTACACTCTCTGGAGGGTAAAAACTTTCCACTTACAATATCTTTTTTTCCATCTGCAAGAGAATTTTAATATAAAATACTCACAGGGAGAAGTTTGTCTCCATTTCACAAATAAAAAAATCAATTCAAGTATATGAATGCAGTAATATTTAGTCTTAATACTATGAGGCTGTAGTGAAAACTAATGTCAGTAGTTTCATTTGTTTTATTCTTATTTAAACTTTATTTAACCAGTGGAGCCTCAGTGAGATTTAAAATCAAATTAGGCAGCAGTTGCAGACTAATAATGTAAAAAGGATTTATTATTGCTGTTCCTATCTCACCCTCAACTGAAACAACGGTCTTGAGCTGAAATAAATTCTGAAACCACTGCTTTATGTAAATATTTAACAGCCATTAGACGAACTTTAAACACAGCTGAAGTCCATTGGAAGGCTGTTTTATATTACTGCTGACTATCTAAGAGCTTTTCATGTGGCAGCAGTAATAAATCTATCTATGGATTAAAGACACCAGAACATACCATCGTCATTGACATTTGCATAATAAGCAAGCCTTGTACTGTGTTGATCATTCCTGATTTCCTGTGTCAGACTGCAGAGGCAACACGAAGCTGAGTGTTTTCCAGGGAGACATCAGAGACGGTGACTTCCTGAGAGAAACCTGTCGAGGTGCATCCGTCGTCTTCCACATAGCATCCATCATTGACGTGAATGATTCTGTGGAGTACAGTGAGATATATGGGGTCAACGTCAAAGGTAAGGCAGGTGCTTTGATCCACTCACACCTCTGCTGGACAACTCCATGATTAAGACATGAGATATAATGAAAAGCATTAATGGACATATTTCTACAGTGAAGAAGAAAGACAAACTCTTTTGATTGCTTGAACTTAAGCTGACACTTCAACTGACTTTCAGTGATTACACTTCCACTGACATTCAGTGATTACACTTCAACTGACTTTCAGTGATTACACTTCAACTGACTTTCAGTGATTACACTTCCACTGACTTTCAGTGATTACACTTCCACTGACATTTCAACCTGTTTTCATGGATTAATAGAATTGACACTTTGCTTGTTTTCAGCTAATGTTCAAACTTTGACCAGCACTTTTTCCTGTTTCCACTTCAACTGAGAAATGCTTCAACTTTAAATGCTTTGATTTCTGGCGTTGCCTGGCTCTGCTTCCTCTGCACTCATTTCAATTCACCACTTCAACGGACATTAAATTCTTTGAGTGTTGAACGTGACTTGGCTGTAACATTAGTTTAACATTAAGTTTACACTTCAGCTGACACTTCGGATCCTTTTAGCAGTTTAACTTGACTTCACTTAACTCCTTTCAGTGCCTCCATTTTAAACGCCACTTCAACTAACACTTTAACTTTATTCAGAGTTTACACTCAAAGTGAAACTTGAACTCCTATGAACACATAAAGAAGAGACAAAGAGAAAGGATGTTAAATATGAGCTTTGTCAGCGCGTTAGTTAATTTGAGAGAGGACAGACAACAAAATTCCTTTTAGCTTTTTATTCAAACTGGATCAATAAAAGATCTGGATAAAGGAGCTTTTCTGTTTGAGAAATCTCAGTCAGTGGAGCGCTGTCACTCTGCAACCATTCGCCCAGAAAAGGATGATTACTTCACGTTGCAATCACTACATCTAATGTGCAAAATGCAAATGAAAGCAATCTCATTGGCTCAACAGTTGGGGAGTAGCTGTGGTTTAGACTGGTCCCAGCCTCTGGACACATGATCCACCCAGTGAGCGGAGACAGCGCTCCGGTGGAGACCCCCCCCCCCCCCCACTCTGTCTGAGCTCTCTGTCATGTTTGGAGTTGTTTTCAAGGTTTGGCCATCCAGTGTCTTTACGGCTGTTATGACATGTTCAGTGCCTCCCTCAAAGCAACTTCTACTTCTGATCAGCTCGTTCTGTTCAGGGAACAGGACGTTCCCTGCAAAATGAGCTCACGCTTTGGCTCCATCCAAACCTGATGTCTGTGTATAACACTGTATATGTATAGTGGTAGAAAAAGCCTGTGATCAAACTCCTCTTTCAACAGGTCACTTCAATAATAAAAGATACATGATCATTCAGTATGAAAAAAAATATTGAACAATTCCCTCCTTTCACAGGTTCTTGGTGTGATGGCTGGCCTGTTTCTCTCCTGTGAGATAAGCTGAACAGCGATGAAGAAATCTTTTTGCTCATATAAAGTGTGAAGAGTGTGTTTGCTTTGCAGGAACGCAGCTGCTGCTGGAGGCGTGTATTCAAGAGAACGTGGTGTGCTTCATCTACACCAGCAGCATCGAGGTGATGGGACCAAACCCCAAGGCCGAGCCCATCTTCAACGGCACTGAGGACACTGTCTACGACTCTGTCCTCAGGCTCAACTACAGCAAGACCAAGATGGAGGCTGAGCAGAGAACCCTGCGGGCCCACGACGAGCTGCTCCAAAATGGAGGCCGACTGGCCACCTGCGCCCTCAGACCCATGTACATTTACGGAGAGGGCTGCCGCTTCCTGCTGCACCACATGGGCGACGGGATACGAAACAAGGATGTTCTGATCCGCATGTCTCTACCGGAGGCCCTGGTGAATCCTGTCTATGTGGGCAACGTGGCCGTGGGCCACCTCCAGGCAGCTCGCAGCCTCAAAGATGCACAAAAAAGAAATGCTATCGGAGGCAAGTTTTATTTCATTAGTGACGACACGCCACATGTGAGCTATTCCGACTTCAACCACGTGGTGATGTCACCTCTGGGCTTCAGCATTCAGGAGAGGCTCATGGTGCCGCTCCGCCTCTTCTACTTCTGCTGCTTCTTTTTGGAGGTTCTGTGCAAGATGCTTCAACCTTTCGTACGCATCGTCCCGCCCATCAACCGGAAGCTCCTCACCATGCTGAACACGCCGTTCAGCTTCTCCTACCAGAAGGCGAAGAGGGACCTGGGATACGTGCCCAGATACACCTGGGAGGAAGCTCGCAGAGGCACCGTGGAATGGCTGGCCTCAGAGCTGCCGAAGGAGAGGGAAAGAATAAGAGCTCAATAAGTTGAGAAAAGTTGTCACAATATTTTTCACTGAAATATGTTGATGCTATATTATTCTGATCTGCTTAGCATAGGCTCGTGTTTGTTTATCTGATATTACCACTAGGAGGCGCCAAAGTCACAGATTCCTACACGAAATTAAATAAAGTTGCTTTCACTCTTTGTTTCTTAAGAACGTTTGGCTTTTCCATATTTACCTCAACCTCTGCAGACAGTACAGTGAGGAGCAGTATATTATGCCTATGAGGTGAAGCAGGGCTGGACTCAGCACACACTGAAAGCTTAAAGTTCAGATCTTGTACCTCTGACTCACTAGTGTTCAGTATTACCTGTTGCTTCTTTATTGTATGACAATATGTTGTGTATACTATTAAAGTTTATTGGGGAAAAAACTCACTTGATTATTGTACATTTTCATTTATATAAATATATGTATATATACAGTTTATATATAAAGTATGAAGCAAGACTTTCTGAATGGTGACCTTCCTGTACAGTAGCTAGCAGAGAGTCAAAGTTATCATTACTAGTCAAAACGTGTTTATTTTTCTCCACTCGGCTTAGTAAAGCTCTAAATCATTACGTAAAGACAAAATGACTGCCAACTGCAAATCTCAGTCTTGACCCACTTCCCCTGGAAAGGATTATGTTTCTTTGTGTAATTACAACCTTAAAACTAGAGCCAAGATCCAGTCAGACCTATTGTGCATTCATAACTGTAGCAAAATACAACCATTTGAAAATCCACAATCATAATTTAGTAAGAAAAAACTGACTGATTTAACTTTAAAGCAATGGGAAGCCACTGAGTATTTTCCTGTATATTTACAAAGAGCAGTCATGGTGGAACATTCAATCAGATAACGATTGATTTTCCTCAGACACAACAAGGTGACCCCTCCTCACTTTCTGTGACACTCTTACGTTCCCTCAAACACACACACACACACACACACACGTTCAGGCACCCACACACAAACCAGCGGGCTGTCAGGCCAGAGTCCAGCATTTTAAACAAACAGCCATTGAATACCAATGAGGTCATGGATTCACCGCCAGGCAAAGAGCTTCAACCACTTGCTGGCTCAGTACAAACTGGGGAAAAAAAAAAAAAAATCACCCACTCACAAAGTCACCGTTCAGTCATCGCGCCTGAATAAAAGGACATGGGGAGGTGTGTTGTGGATCGGGCTTAAAGTGGAGCTGTACAAGAAAAGAAACATAGCAAACTGTGCCAGGATCATCAGAAACTCTTGTTTTTGGAATCTTTTGGACGGCTCTGTGTGGGTTCCTGCCTTGCTTCACCACTACTGTTTGCCAGTTGAAGGCTGAGTGGTCGTTCCAGAGTCTCCGCGCTGCACAGAGCTGGGATTTTCTCAAGCCAAGAGCTGATCTCCAGCTACCAGTCTGGGGCTAAACAGAGCAGCTGAGCACAGTTCAGTACAGCTCCGAGGCAGCTGCTCTCTGTTACTGCAGAAATGCCTTGGGAACACCAGACCATCCTCCTCTGTGTTTTGACCGTCTACGTCACGTCTCTGGTGGTGGGTAAGTGCTCTGTGCATGAAGGATGTTTCTCCCTCTGCATCAATGTTTTTGGTATTTTTCCTGCAATGGTTCCAAAAGATGCTCGAGTGAAACAGAAAGAGAGGGACTGGGCTTTGTTATCGACCTGTGTCTACTCCTGTCAGTACACACTGATACTGTGATTACTTAACTGTGCATGAGTACTTACCGTAATACAGCAAACAAATCAATTCACTAATAAAAGATAATGCATTTGAAAATATGACATGACTTTTGTAGTTTCAAATTTCACATTAAGTGCATTGAGTGCACTGCTCTGTGCCTGCTTTACAGTTGAATACAAAATTTTATTTTGCATCATATAAATGCTATATATATGTACATATAGTATGGTATATATTTATACACATACTGTATAATACATTCCTTATATGTATACATATAATACATACTTATATTTTTCTAAAATGACACAAGATTGTCTTTGCATTTAAAATGACACAATATTTTTCTTTATATGTAATCATGATCCTAATGATCAATAATAATCATGGTGGTCAATGAAACACTGTATTTTTAAGGATGAAACATCAGCATGACAAGTGGAAATACTATCTCTTGTGTCTGACCATAAAGTGTGAGCTGGAGTGGTTACATAATTTCACATGTATATCTAGATGTATATTATCAGAGACAGGAGCAGGATCTTATTCATGTGTCAGTTTGCTGTGGTCTGATACATGAGACCAGCACATTCAGACCCAGTACGACATGATTTCCCTCTAGGTCAAGAGGAGAAAGACGATGAGTGCGCTGACCTGAACAACACCACCTGGCTGGAGTACCGGCAGCACAGAGTCAAGCTGCAGGTCCAGTACCTGCTGCTGACCAGGAGAAACCAGGAGTGTGCCCAGATGTTCGACCAGGACTCTCTCACTGAAACACAGCAGCCGTCCTACTTCAACACGTCCCGCCCGACCAAGGTCATCATCCACGGCTACAGGTGAGGAGAGGAGAAGCTTTTGTCTCAGTGAGCCTCTGACCATGAACATAACCTCTTGAAAGTACGCTGTCACATTCTTCTATGCCTCAGTCAGGATTTAGTGACATTTGTATGAGAATCTCATGTTAGTTGTTGCACTCTTCAGTCATCAACAGTCAAATCTGTTTCCCAGTGTTAAACTCAATTAACAACTCAATAATTAACAAAGAAAGATTGTTTTTCTCCAAACCTTAATTTTAAGTGTTCTTTAGTTAATACTAAATATTTAATGTCATAGAGAAATACTTAACATTTGAAACCAAAATTTAAAACATGCTATCCAAGCCCCAACTCAAACTGGGCCAGCAGTAATTTTTGGAAAGTCCCCACAAAGTGAAAGCATTGTTCTCCTTGTTATGGCTTTAGCTGTAAATGTAAAGGAATGGTAAATACAGCCAGAAGAAAAAGGAAACCCTTAGACTAATCATCTGTCAGACAGTCCCCCATTCAGTATTTCAAGAACCTTTTAAACACTGATACCACGAAAATGTAAATGAATAACAAAAATTACAAAAAAAATGTCAAAATGACTAGCTCCTAAAAAAAAGTAAAATATTACTGGAAAGTAAAAAACACACAGTAAAGGTGACACCCAGACAATGAACATAAACCACAAACCATGAGCCAGAAAACACAGTATCATAAATGAAAAGGTCATTTCTTCTGAAGATTTTCACTCTCAAGCTTAACTCTCAGGTCTTGTTATATAGTTTTTATTGTCAGTGTTTCTATTTGGCATATGCAAAGCTGATTGTATTATTTTTTCTCTTTACAATCTCGGCTTCATGGACATGGTTTAACATTTATATTTGCAGTTTTTTATTTGGTTTGTTTTTTCATTTACACTTCTCTGACCTGCAAATTGTAAATTTCCCCATTGTGGGAGTAATAAAGGAATATCTTATCTTATCTTATATAACAGGATAAAGGTTTAATTCAAGTCTTAAAAAGACGTACAAATGGTAAACTAACAATGAAATTAAGTGTAAAGAGCAACACTAGAAGTTAAAGAAGGTATCCAGTGATATCCACAGTAACTTCATGGCCATCTTGAGGCCAATTTAAATTTGGGGGCTCCAGCTTTTTTGTTCTTTTCTTGGGGGATTTTTGTTTTGTTTTTTAGATCTAATTGATCATGAATGTTGTCCAACACCCTCCCACTCATCACTCCTCTCTTTCATCCCTCTCTTCATTCCTCCATCCTGACTCCACCACCCTTGACCTGACTCCCCCCCCCCCGCAGGGCCCTGGGCAGTAAGCCGTCCTGGGTGAAGGAGCTGGCCCGGGCCCTGCTCCGGGTGCAGGATGTGAACGTGCTGGTGGTGGACTGGGTCTACGGCGCCTCCTTCGCCTACAACCTGGTGGTGGAGAACTACAAGGAGGTGGCTTTGCAGATCTCCGTCCTCATCAACCAGCTGCAGGTGACAGAGACATACACACATATGTGATATAGTTCTGTTTAGAAATGCTGCTTCTTTCTTTTGGTGATGCTTTGGTATATAGTAACAAAAAACATTTTGATCATTCAAGACAACCAAAAACATCTCAGGTGGTACTTAGAGTGAGTCTAGTATAATATAATATTGTGAAATCTTAAATGAGTGGGAGAAGATTAAGATCAAGCTTGCATCTCTTAATGTAGCTCCTACAACCGGAATTGAGAATGATGTTATTTACTAAGTATTTTAAATCAATGGGTAATTATAAGAATAGCAATGCTCATCATTATTTTATTTTGCTTTTGCTCTTTTAAATCAATGGAAGCTTTCTGGTTTTCAAACCAAATATTTTACAATAAGTTGTTAGGAACAGTAAAATCATTCATAGATTCATGTTTATTAGTGATACACTCACCTGTTACTGCTACAGCTCAATAAAGCAAAGACACAGCAAACTCATAGATCACAGTTCACAGTTCCACAGAAACACAGAGACATTTCTAGGTGAAAGTGAAAATGAAAAACTGTCTTGTCCAACAGAAACATGGATGCAAACTGGAGTCGATCCACTTCATCGGCGTCAGTCTCGGGGCACATGTGGCTGGTTTTGTTGGGACTCTTTTCGAGGGGAAGATTGGAAGAATCACAGGTGAGTCCAGACCGGTCTCCTCTGAGGACTGACCATTTCTCACAGTACAGAAGTTGAATTAAAAACACTGTATCATTGTCTGACTTTGATTGATTCTTATTCTGCTTGTAAAATGTGTGAAGAAAACAATGATTTAGATACCATAATTCATGTCTTTGATCATCAGATCATACACCCGTGCTCCAAACTCAGTTTAAGGAAGCATCTGTCTTTACCAGATACATTAGATAACAAACACATGAGAACAATGAGAAGTAGTGGTGAGAAGAGTGAGAGGGTGCCAGCTGCTGTTCTCCTGCTGCTCCGTCTGCTGAAGAGCAGAGAACAACCACAGGCCGGACAGTGAAGGTCTCCTCAGCTCAGGAGTCTCTCACAGAGCCTGCGTGTTTCACTGTGACCTTGGTGGAGTAGCCAGCCTCTTTAAAGGACAACAGCACTTTGATAAGAGCCACTCTGAGGCACAGTCCTCTCGTCCCCGGAGCGCACCGCCCCACACAATACACCACTGTTCCCTTGTTTATATGGGCTCTGTCTGTCTGAGTGGGGAGGCCGGTGCAAGTCTGAACTGAAGTGCAGCTCAGAGGGGCCACAGCTGCTGACTGGAATCTGCTCACTGACTACAAACACATTCCCTTCATACAGCAAATACATGGTAGTAAGAAATAATGCAAAATATAAATCAGTGTGATATAAGTCAATCTGACCAAAACTATCACAGCTCGCAAAAAAAGTAGTTTTGCTTGCAAGTAGAATTCAGTAAAATTCTTTCAATACCACAAAGTCAAGGAGCTAGTTATAGTCTTATAATTAAGTTATAAGAAACACACCTGCATGAGTTTGATCGTCTCAAGCTCATAAAGACCAGGTCATTGAAGAGGAAGTGACAGGAAGAGAGAAGCAGGTTTACTTGACACGTCAGTTTAGCATGGACAGCAATGAGGAAGGTGAAGTCATCAACTATCAGCCACAGAGAATTTATTTATGGAATGGGAATAAACAGTTTCAATTCATTCAATCAATGAACTGTATACTGAATACTGAGGTGAAATGATCCTCTTGAATTATCGTTATCATCTTCCAACAAAGTGATTGACATGTCACGTCTGAAGATCTGCTTTGTTCAAACCAAGTGTCCTTGTCCTTGTCCTGTCCTCGTCGTCCAGGCCTCGACCCTGCCGGACCCATGTTTAAAGGAGCTGACACCTTTGACCGTCTGGACCCCTCTGACGCTCAGTTTGTCGACGCCATCCACACAGACTCTGACTGTGAGACCATTTCTGATGCAGGTTTTTCCATTTACACCAAAATACTGGAGGCTGAGGTAACATAACGTCTGCTGTTGTGATGCTCAGTAGAAGCCTTGGACATCGTGTTTCCCACTTTTTCTAAAGGTCGGCAGTGGCGCACATGAATATGTGTTGCAACCTAAGAAATATACAAACAAAAGTCATATTTAAAAAAAAGAAAAAAGTCTAGGTGGAACGTTAAAGTCAAGCATTAAAAGCATTAAAATATTCAGTTGAATGTAGAGAACTGAAAACAAAGCTATCTTAATGTAGAGACATGTACTTGTACTCTAAATGGTTTCTTTTTTTCAACCCAGACTTTGTTTTTACAGCGAAAAGTAAAAAAATAAATCTTGACAATATTAATTTTCTTCTGTATCAGATTTTGGCATTTCCATCCCTGTGGGCCATGTGGACTTCTTTCTGAACGGAGGGAAGGATCAGACTGGGTGTGCCCGCTCCAGGTTTGCCTCAAGTAAGTTCAGCTCTCAGTAAAGCTGGAGGCCGGCAGGAAGAGCTCTTTCTAAACTCGGCTGCTGTCTCCACTAAAGTACAGCTCAGGCTTCTTGCTTTTTCATAAAGACACGATGAATAAAATTCAAATTACACATGAGTGGATTCAACCCGGTTTTACATCTCGTCAGATTGTTGGAATAACTATAATTTTGACAATGATAGACTCCAGACATCTGGCTGCCTTAGTGTTTGTGTGTTGTCAGTTCTTGTCTACTTTCCAGTGTACGGCTATGTGATCTGTGACCACATGAGAGCGCTGCATGTGTACATGAGCGCGCTGAACGGCTCGTGCCCCTTGATGGGGGTCCCGTGCTTCAGCTATGAGAACTTCCTGAAGGGATACTGTGTGGACTGTGGCGTCTTCAAGGGGAGGTGTCCAACCATAGGTGAGGAGACACACCTCCAATGAACTGCTGTCCTGCCCTGCATTAGTGTTTACATGTCATCTGTCTTTACAGTGAAACTAACTAATAACAATAACTCTTAGAATACAGAATATCAACCATTATTGGTCAGTAATGGAAAGTCAATATCCTGCACTGTTGCAAATTCAACTACCAGTAGAACAGTAGAAATAGTTCAACTCCACCTCTACCGGCAACATTAATGTTAATAATGAATGATGAATGAATTATAATACTTTAATATAACACTGTGACATTCTGCTTAAGGAGTACTTTTACTTTTGTATTTTAAGTACATGTAGAAAGTAAGAGTTTCAGTGTGGTGTACATCATTTTTCATCCACCACTTTAATTGATGTATAATTTCCCTGCAGAGCTATGACTGGGAATCACAGCCCAACAGTGATTCAGTACAAACAGATTTATGTTTTTTTTTTTAACTGGAAAATTTGATTTCTGTCTTTATTCATTTGATTAGATCTTGCAAACAAAAAAAATATAGCTGTATAAAACTATGTAATTCTCCTCCTACAGGTTACAAATAGACTTTGCAGGATTATGTTGAACACATTATTATGAAAAAAGGGAAAGTACAAAGTATATTTCCTCTTTTGTACTTTCCCTTGTACTTTTGAGGCCCAATTTATATTCTTATTCTTTAATCTTACTCATCCTGTCTATCTCTCCTCTATATATATATATATATATATATATATATATATATATATACCTTTTAAACACTGAAGACTTCCTTTTAACAATGCTGTCAACGATCTAAATAAATCATATATCATATAAATAATAATGGATGTGTGTGTGATGGAGAGAGATAGACAGGATGAGTAAGATTAAAGAATAAGAATTTAAATTGGGCGTCTTGGTTTGATCTCTGCTCAGTCTCAGTGTCACTCATGCAGAAGGCCTGCTCTCATCACACCACAGCTTCAGGCAGCTTCTTATCAGCGCTGACACATGCTGATACAGTGACACAGTGAATGCACACGGAGCCCTTTTGATCTGTGACGTATGTATACAAGGCCTGCAGTGTGAGCCCCACTCACTTGGTGTGTCTGTTTTCAGGTTTATCAGAAAACAGTGGGATAACCATATCTCCAGTTCCCAAAGAGCAGAAGCTGTTCCTCCTCACTACTTCTTCACCACCTTTTTGCAGTGAGTTTTGTTTGTGTGTGTGTGTGTGTGTGTGTGTGTGTGTGTGTGTGTGTGAGAGAGAGAGAGAGAGAGAGAGAGAGAGAGAGAGAGAGAGACTTTTTGAAAGAAAGCTTGTCTTTCAATGACAGTAAAGGTTAGAGAAAGACACAGTGAAATCTTCACCTGATGGTGGTTAGGATTTATCCTCTGGGGACCATGAGTGTCTGTACCATATTTAATGATAATCCAGCCAATATTTGTTGAGATATTTCACTCTGAGCCAAAGTGGTGGACTGTTTGTTTCTGATTTTATTTCCCCAAAGACCTTTTTCTTCCTTCAAATAATAAGAAGCTGTTAACAATATGTTTATGTGAATTTCCCCACTGTGGGACAAATAAAGGTTTATCTTACCTTCAAAAACATGATGACGTTAATTTAGGCTATAAAAAGGGATGACTTAATGTGATTTCAGCCAGACTTATAAGGGAATTGATTTGCATCGATGTTGTTAGTCTGTAAAGTCATGCTGGTCAGATCATTTTATTGATAGCTGCTTTTGGTCTGGAAATGTTTTGTTCATATTAATAGTTATAGTGTTTTTGTCAGTTGAGGTTTTTAGACAGCTAGTTTGTTAATGCTTCATGTTGTGCTCAACTTTCAAGGTAATAATAATAAAAAAAATAGTCTTTATGTATGTACATATGTCATAGGGAAGCAGATGTTGGTAAGTTCTAAATCGCTGATTCCCACTGTGCGGTTCCTCTGCTCAGCTCATCACATCCTGCTGCAGCTGGAGGTGTCTCCCCTGGATAAGAGTGCGGAGGTGGAGGTGACGCTGAGGACTGAGCACCTGGGAAAAGAGCAGAGGCTCAGGCTGTAGGTACCACATCTCTTACTTCACAGTCCCATTCAATTCACACTTTTCTCAGAGTGAAGCACAGCTCAGGATCATTGTGAGGCTGAACAGACACATGACTGATGACATTAACTGGCAGATTAATCAAGAATGAAAGTAATCGTTAGTGTCAGGCCGACAACACGTATCCTCTGTCACACAATGTGATTTTAGAAACACCTTTGATTATATTCTCAGATTATTAGGTAAATCTGTCTAAAACTAAGTCCTGCATTAAATCTGAAAATCATGATGGGTGTGATGCTCAGTTTTTGCTTAACCCATTTTCAAGGGGTTGGTTTAACTGTATGACCATTTTGGAGGATGTAGTTTGTGTGAAATGGAGCAAATATCAATGTGACAGAACAAGTGTGGATCCAAATACAGCCCTGGAATTTACTGCATACACTGGCTCAGTTTGAAAACTGTGACTGTTACATTAACAATAATCCCCATTTCTTACAAACCTACACACCACACAGTGATAAGGTGGGACACCATATTAAATCACACACCCAAGAACTTGGTCTATCACAAAACACAAGAGTCAGTGTTAGACACACACACACACACACACACACACACACACACACACACACACAACAGAATGTAACAGAGCTGACAAAGCTGCTGCTGAACACACCAAAACAACACTCAGCTGTACACATTGTCATCCTCAAGCTCAATGTATTTGAAATGACACTGGGCTTTTTTAATTCCTCAAGTTCAACATATCATCCAAACTTTAGCTACAACACAAACACTGGCTTAACACAGCTAACAGTCAAAGTTGAGGGCATCATGGGAAACATGTTAGTTCTATCCATTAAGAATTACCTGTAAGGTGTTTTGGGCTCAAACAAGTTATTTAAAATAAAATTCTTAAAGACAAAATGATTCGGACGTTTCCTGTAATCATTCATCTTCCTCAGTGGCCCCCAGCTCAGGTGGCCCCTCTGGGGGGCGTTTGCCCACCTTGCCAGATGGCCAGTCTGTCACTGGACACAAATCTTACAGTCTCCCTTTATCCAGCGCTGTCTGACACACTCCATTGCAGTGTCCTCATCCCAGAGCAAGGCCTGTGATTTCTTTTTTTCCTCCCAGAACAGCTGAGCAGACAGCTTCTATTTCTGGAGGACAGGTACTGTGTGTTTCAGTGTAACAGCCTGAGCAGGTGCAGGAGACTGTGGCAGAAATAGTCAGATGAAACATGCCTGTGCAAAGGTTTGACTTCAGGAGGACTCTTCACTTTGTTTTTTAACTTTATTGCTACATTGAATAAATGAGTTGCTTACATTATATGTATACTTGCACTATTGCAAAATTAGTTTTATAATATAATTAGCTTTGATTGTCTGTTCCACCTGGTTGATTCAAAAAGACGTTAAATCGAACTGATTATCAACAGCAGTAACTGTCCTCTGTGATGAATGTCTCTGTCTCTCTGGTCTCCTCTGGCTCTGACAGCATTGTGTGTTTCCATGTCCACTGTGTGTACGCTGCAGTCAGACTGATCAGACGGTGTACAGGACGGTGATGGCTCACCCTGTGGCTCTGTGTGAGATCCACACCATCGAGCTGAAGAACACCGGCGCTCGCTTCTACAGACAGGGAGTCATCCACGTCAAGTCTGTCTGTCTCACCGAGTTCCCCTCCCTCAGGTACAGCCCCTACAGGACTATCTGAACTCACATGCTGCTGTTTGAGCTCCCATACGTCCTGATGGTAGATTTATTCTTCTATACACTGTGAATCACCTATAGGTCCAGGAAACCAGGCCTGTCTCTGTTGAGCTGCCTCATGAGGAGATGAAACATTCAAGCAGTAGATTAGAAACAGTTTGTCATTTTGCTGAAAGATAATTAAAGGGATATTCAATGTTCATGGATCACAGCAGGATTCACAACAGATATGAATGGATCACAACAATAACCAACTTTAAGAGGCAAAAAATTAAAGTCAATCTGAAAATGTCTACAGATCTATCCTGTGGTGTAACTGAAACAAACATAAAAAATTATAGATAAATAATTATGCTAACGACAAACAGAAGATTAGTCAGCGTGGACATCAAGTGTTATTCTATAGTATGATTATTATTATTGCAATATTAGCTTATCGCAAATATATTCTATTGCAGTAACCTTATTCTGCATGATCAATTTCTACAACTACTATGCCATTAGCTAAGAGGGCTCTCTAAATAAGATTTATTTATTTATCCCTCAGTGGAGAAATTCACCAATGGAAGCGCCCAACGTGGGGCTCGAACCCACGACCCTGAGATTAAGAGTCTCATGCTCTACCGACTGAGCTAGCCGGGCTTGTGCAAAAATTAGATAACCTCCTAATTACTGCTTATTGATGCTCAGTAAGGATGTGAATGTACTTTACAATCTTAATAACTGAACCCTAACGCTGAACAGCCTTAACCCCCATAATAAGGCATTGTAAGTTTTCATACCATATTTGTTTTATATTTAGTATATTTTATATTTTCACACCAATCTACTGAAATCTAAGATCAACAAGTGTTAGAGAAACATTTAAAAAACAGGGAATCCTGGTATCATGGTGGATAACATGCCTCAGTTTGATTCCAAGTGGGACCTTTGTTGCATGCTATACTCTCTCTCCTCCCATGTGTGTGTGTGTGTGTGTATAGTAATATATGGATGTTTCACCTGAGCCACTTTGATCTCTTTCTTTTCTCTCTTTTCACTTTAAAGATGACATTAGTTTAACATTTAACCAGCGTGTAAGTGCGTCTCTGTTTCAGGCCAGAGGAGCCCCTGTGTGTGAACAACATCAATGTCAGACGAGGAGCCCCCTGGTCACATGACTTTGTGCAGGTGTGTGGTATCTACTGAAGAAAGAGAACGACTGAAAAGACACTGAAAAAACCTACCCATGGGTACCAACATGATGTCAGTTTAACATTTTCACCACTGTGTTATATATGAAGAAAAATGATCAGAGTTAAATGTCATTGGGGGGAGCCAAAGACCAACATCTTATCTGAGGAAGCTCTACTGCTAACTGACATGCAGCCTAGTCATACTTTATTTATCTCACTTAGTTATTTGACTAATCCACTGATCTTCCAACACCATGACTGTCAGTGAAACATAGAGATGTATAGTTCATTATTAGTGTCTTAGCTCACCCTGCCTCTGACGAGTGTTCCAGGAATCAAACTTTGTTAGGACGTTCCAATTTCTTGTATATTTTCTGATGTGTACTTTCTGTGTTTAGTGTTTAGTAGTTTAGTGCTTAGTTTGTCTTTTAAAGCCAAGCAATAAACTGATAACTGGGCTTTGTTTTTCACTGCTGATATTTGGAGGTTAAAACATTATATATGTGTTTTTGATATTGGAATGGAAATAAAATCTTGTCTCCAAACTACTGCTAATCCAAAACAAATTGGAAACAAATTAAACAGGAACAATGTCATTGGAAGAATCTGCATGTTATTCTGTCCATGACAGGAAGTAGACAGTGACAGAAAACAAACTGCTGTTTTCACTGCACACAAGGAGCTTTATGGAGAAATCTTGGCCCCAAGAAATAAACAGCTTCTTCATGTCAGTCCCATCTCTCTATTCTGGAAGTCAATAACAGACAAATAATGCAGTTCACAGTATACACATGTGTATTAAATTCTAGATTAGGTACAAAAATTAAAAAACATGGTCTACAGATATTAATATATAACCACAGAAGAAGTAAGAGATTGTCCTCCAGATGAATGTGGTGTCACGCTCTGAAAAGCCATACAACAAACTCTGACCCTGAACCAGCTGTGCTGCATTCAGGTAAATCAGCTAAACATGCACAAGAAAACATGAAAGTGAAATGGAGAAAACATTGTGCATACACAGGTCTGGAAAGTTCTTGAGAATATGTAAAACTAAATATTTTCCAGAAGTTGAAAGGATTAAGAATTGAGAGCGAATGACTGAGTGTTTTCTCTTCTAAATCAATCACGAGAAATGAAAATCAATCATTGTAACACTGAGTATAGTAAGTGATTTGTGAGGAAAAAAAAACATCAAAGCCAACTTAATAAACATTAAATCACGTGACGTCTTGATCAATCATAGTTGTAACATCAAGTATAAGTGAGATGAAAACCAAATTCATCCATCCTACGTAACATTTCTGACATTTAATGTGCTGGTGAGTAACAAGGTGAAGGCGTCCCTCTGCCCTCACTGTTCGAGGGCCACTGAAGATGATGCTGTGATAATTATTTAAATTACAGTTTGACTTATTGTTGACAGTTCATTAAATATTGTATCTGCAAGTAAACATTTCCATCTTAAACTGGGCAGATGCTTCTCTCTGACAGCAGCTATAGAACACACTATAACTGTTCTTTGACTTTCTCAGTTGTTTAATTATAGATTTTCTACATGAAATCTTCTGAAATGCAGAGAAATAAGTTTAATTGAACTAGAATAGCAGTGGTAGGTTCCACTGTCGTCAAGAGCAACCAGAAGATTTCAGGGCCTCATACTGGCCTGAATGATGCCTTTAATTCATATCAATTCAAATGAATATGGTGATAAATATCAGGCCCAAATATGTATAGTTAAAGACATTAATATTGGCTGTGATTTAAACAAAGAGAAGAAGAGCTGCTGTGTGAGAGAGAACAGGGGCAGAGGCAGGAGGAGACAGTGTGATACTGTGAATAACATGCTGCTTCCAGGAGAGACTGTCCTCACAGTTTGGGAGTGTCGGTGGGAGCCAGCGGCGCTCTGCCCCTCTGGAATCGAGGTGGTAGCTTCCCGTCACTATCACCTCCTGCGGAGTCAACATGAAGCGTCGGTTAGTGATGTCATCGTGTTTCCCTGTGGATATCCTGACAACACGGCTGACAATGAGAGCATGTAGTGCTGCTGCTGCTGCGTCACATCAAACCACAGTCAAACAGCTGACTGTGTCGACGTCCAGTTTACCAGAACACATGATGAGTGTTTACTTCAAAAATTCACTGGTTTTGAAAATGTTAGAAGCAAAGGCATTTGTCAGTTATATGTATGAAACTGAACAATATAAATCAGCTCTGAAATGTTTCTGCAAAGTTCAATGAGCTCCAACAATCACCTGCGAGCTGTGACTCCGTGTTTCTGCTGGGGCCAGGATTTTTTTTTTTTTCTGCTGAGATTTCACTGTAACAGCTGTTTGTTGGTCACATGAACCAAGAAATACACAGAATATCATTTAGTTTAAGAGAGGACTTGTACTTGACTCATGTTGTTTGGACACATGAAGGAAGTTTCTGGATTTGTGTTTTGCTGGTTGGAGATATTTGTAGCGACTGCTTTCCCGTCAGGTCTCAGTCGTTGGCGTTTGAACTGAGCTTGTGTTACTAGTCTCTGGGATAGATTTGACCTACTGCTTTACAGCCGCCCTGCAACCCACACCCACACTGCCCCCGCTGTCCTGCTGTGAAATGTGAGCCTTCACCTGTGATTTACCCAGGGCGGGCGGGGCCGAGGGGGGCAGTGAACAGATGAGCAGACATGAGCACAGACATGAGACCGTGGCCACACTGGATTATCAGCATGTCACTGCTTTTTTTTTGGCATTCCCTAAATTTCCAAGCTCTAATCCTGATCAAACAGGAGCACAGCTGCTGCCTGGCCGACCTCACCACTGTCTGCTCTTATTGACTGCATGTCCAACTGCTGCTGGCCACACAGACACACACACACACACGCACACACACACAGACACACACAGACAGAGACACACACACACACACACAGACAGACACACACACACACACACACACACACACACATAGACACACACACAGACACACAGACACACACACACACACACACACACACACACACACAGAGACACACACACACACACACACACACACACACATAGACACACACACACACACACACACAGACAGACACACACACACACACACACATAGACACACACACACACACACACACACACACACACACAC
>JBBMOC010000108.1:295880-352064 GCA_037975185.1 Centropyge bicolor | reverse complement strand
ACACACACACACAGACACACACACACACACACACACACACACACATAGACACACACACACACACACACACACACACACACACACACAGACACACACACACACACACACAGACACACACACACACACACACACACACATAGACACACACACACACACACACAGAAACAGACACACACAGACACACACACACAGACACACACACACACACACACACACACACACATAGACACACACACACACACACACAAACACACACACACACACACACACACACACATGGCGGCACAGAAAGTGTTGAGGACCTGATCAGCTGTTGTAAAACGGTGAAGAGCTCACTCTGCACTCATTTGCTGTTAAACTGTTTTCACTGAGCAGATCTGTATTATCTGAGTGAACAAATTGAACGCTGCTACTGTACCACAGATGACTGTAAGCTTGTGAGTGGCAGAGCCAAAGCAAACACTAATGCAGGGCAGCTGGCTGGGGAGGAATTTTAATCTTAAAGAATGGTTTGAAAATAGAATAATAATCCAGATATTCCCCAAGCTGGGGAGGGGGGGGGGGGGCAGCAGTGAAGAACTCGGGCCACGGTTTAATGTCAGGCTAGAGCTACCAATAGTTTGGTGCTTCCCTTAAAAACATGGATTAAAATTCATACCAGTTTATCAAGTTATCAATATGCAAGTCAAAAGACCATGCAGCCACGGCATCACATCCACATGAGACAAATCAAAAGAGTGCAAAAGAGCCAGAAAATGACAGAACTACATTCATCAGAGAAGATTAGAGCAGAGGCTGCTCTTCACAGCTGAGGGCATGTTGGACCATAAATCAGAATGACTCTATACTGATCATATGGTGTCATCGTTTTACAAACCTCTGCTCTGTTAGTTTCAAGCTGCAAACTGTAATCCAATGGATTCATGAGGTTTTACTGTGAGGAGTGTCAAACTGATGTCACATGATTCTCATCAGCAGATAGAGTTTGTTAACTGTCATTAAATCCTAGATGTTCTCGTTTCCTTTTTTGTTGTTGTTTTTTAGCACATTAGTGGATGAAGATGCTGCTGTCAACTGCTGTTTCCAAAATCCAGACTGAACTTTGATCCTCACCAACTCGCCCTGTCTTGATGTGGAATCGTATATACATTTGCTCAGTGGAGGAAAAAGTACTGCATACTTTTACTTAAATATAAATAGTAACACACCAATGTAAAAATACTCCATTAGAAGAAAATGTCCTGCATTAAAAAGAAAGTCAAATATCCAAAACACTCATTATGCAAATACTTGTGTGTTATAATATATTTTCTGAGATGAGAAAAACCACTATTCGTCCGTCAGTGGGGAAATTTGCACATTTATTTGTTCAGTATTATTATTGGTCCATTAACATGTAAGCAGCTTTTTACTATTACAGATGGATGAGATGGAGCTCATCTTAGTGATTTATATGTTTATGAATATGAACTGAGTAGTTAATAATAATTCATCATATCTTTATACTCATGTCTTGTGTGTAATCTGAATCACCAAAGTAACTAGTAACTATAGGTGTAAAATAAATCAAGTTAAGTGAAAAGTACATTCATTTGTCTGAAATGTAGCACAAATAGAAATACTCAAAATCACCTCAGAAACGTAGACCTACTTCAGTACCATATATAAATGAATGTACCCAGTAACTCTCCACCATTGCACTTGCCATATTGTCATAGATCTGTACATTGAAATCAGAAGAATGTTGGTATCAGTCGCTCAGCCTGAAACTAGATCTTAGCAGAAGGTTGGGTTAGTAAGAACTGTGCACTGGAAGCCAGCCATGCACACACACCAGCCCACGCCACTGCTCGCCCAGGTGAGGTACTTACATGTAGCTTAAGTGGTGACCCAGTGTGTTAGCTCCAGCCCCCTGCCCCTCTACCTCAAATAATCCCTCTCACTGCCATAATCCATTAAGGAGCCCGCCACATCAGCAAAGTCCTCCAGGACCAGGCTGGTGGAGTCCTCACCGGAGGGCAGCTCCGGCTCTGACGCCCAGGGCTGCTGGTAACGCTCATGCTGGGGGGCCTGGGGCTCATCCAGGGTGGTCTTCCTTGGTCCCTGTGGGTGGGGCTGGAGGGGCTGAGACTGGGCTGGATCGGACTTCTGATAGGCCGGAGCTGGGTCTTCTTCCTGCTGCTCAGTTGGCTGCTCCTTGGCGACGCCGCCGTCGCTGCCGCTGCCGCCCTCGCTGCCCTGTGAGGAGGGCGCCAGCACGTGGTAGAGGCTGGGGAGGCGGATGTCCAGCAGCACGCCACTCTTAATGTACAGCTTGTTGTTGAGGTTGTAGAGCTTCTCAGCGATGTCGTAGCCCAACATGACGGAGAAGAGACGGGCGATGTAGCGCTCCTTTGATATTAGCGAATAGAGGCGGCGGCGACGCCATGAGATGTAGCGGGAGTCCTCCTCTGCTGTCAGGGTCACCTGGGGAGGATGAAGGAAACACTTGGATATCAATGTGTGACAGGTATCCTCTGGCTTTTTGGACCACTAGTTGCAGTAGAAGCTACATTCTTATGAGTGGGTCCTCATTTTATTTGGATACACACAAGGATGCACTCGCCTGCACATGGACATGGACATGGACATGCACATGGACATGGACATGGACATGCACATGCACATGGACATGGACATGGACATGCACATGCACATGGACATGGACATGGACATGGACATGGACATGGGGGGACATGACTTCACAGTATTTTCAACAGTCAGTGGTGATAGGGATGTGCACACAAAGGCAGGGGAAAAGACCACTATCTAGTAAACTTGAGATGTAAACAACACATTTAAAATGTTTTTTTTTTAATTTGGCTTTGCTAGTGTTTTATGAAGGAAGAAATGTATTCAGGACACTTGTTAGAGATTAGTGATACACACACACACACACACACACATTTTGGCAGGTAACACTGAATATAAAAACAACTTCTGTTTGTTTACAAGAGCCCACTGTGAGTTTATGGAAGTTTTATAAAATCATATTCTGATTAGGTTTAAATTTTTAAAAAATGAAACCTTTAACCTATTTGTTTGAAGCTCCTTTAAGTTGCTTTTAGGAAATTTAAACAAAATTGAAACCTTTGTTTTATATTGTTTTTTTAATCTTTTGTGTATAATTGTTTGTTCCATTAATTAATTCTTCTATTTAGAGCTGCCATCGATCAATCAATTAGTTAATCAACAGGAATAAAATCAGCCTCTACTTTGATAATCAATTAACCAATAGTCATTTTTTCAAGTAAAAACATTCCCTACTTCTCACATGGGAGAATTTGATGTTTTTCTTTGCAATTTATAACAGTGATGTGAATATCTTCAGGTTTTAGACTGTTTAGACTGATAAAAATACAGTAGGCCTATCTCTATATATCATGATGTATAAATGTTTCACTATTTTCTGGCAAAATAGTTGCAGCTCTACTTCCCTTTGTGCATCTCAGGGATCCAAACCCAGCACAGCCCTTTTCGGCCTGAAGACAAACCCTGAATGTCCAGCATGACCTCAGGACCTTGTTTCTACTCTGACTAAACCAATCTAAAGCAACAGGATATGTGAAAGACAAGAGGACAACTGCTTTCCCCTGTTCAGCTTATCAGTCAGATGGCGACTGCGATAGAAGGAGACCAAAGACAACTTGATATCCGCCTCTGGTTTCTTCTTCCAGATCCTTCAATGACAGCACTTCAAATGAATTCAACGTTTTGCTGCCAGCCTCACGTCCACTTCCTGAACTGACTTGTTAAGACAAAGGGACGACGAACAGCACGTCGAATCCCTTACCTGGAACTTTCCCTCCTCGTTTGGTCTGAGAGACTCCCACTCTGGAGAGTCGAGGAACTGGTGGCGGTGGATGTAATGCAGGAACTGTCCTTCCAAAGACACATTGATCCTGAGAGAGACAGAGAGAGTGAGGGAGAGAAGTGGAGCTCACGTTGCCAAGCCAGGACCGTGGAAGTTAATGTTAACATGAATATCTTATAGCTAAGTATTGAGTTCCTCACACATGAAACATGAAAGATGTGTCAGAGGAATGTTCCCCTGTTCCAGATTCCCTCTGCCCAAATACACCACAGTTTAAGAGCTCAGGACATTCCTCGCTCAGAGGGAAGCTTTATTTTAACCAGAGTAACTTCCGCAGAGTGAGATAACCCAGCACACTGAACACTAAGCCTTCGCTGGATTACGTCAAAAGTTTCTGTTTCATCCTTATTTTAGCGAGTTCAGTGTTGTCACATCAGCACTGCAAACACTCTGCTTCGTGTCAATCACTTGGCAGCTCCAGACTTCACTGCCACATGCAAGTCTGTGCACGTCTGTGTTATTCAGGACAGCAGTAACTGTTAGGTAGGCACTTACAAAGTAAACAACAATGACATTTGATTAAAAGGACCCAGAAACTGATCATCTAAAATACAGATGTCGTCTAAATGGCACTGGTATACTGTATTCAAATAAATGTTTATTAGGGTGTTTGTCCACTATATGCAGTCTGTCTTTGAAGCAGTTAAAACTACTACAAGTCTATATTTAGACTCTTCCAAACAATAGGTGTTAATTAAGAGCTATTTCACTGTGTATTGTACTATTAATTACCCTTTACAGCACTTACTCCCCCAGGGGAGGGGATTTCCAATGGAAAGCCCCATGCTAAAAATGTCACTGTGCTGCTGCTACTCTACTTTGTGGCACATACACTATATGACCAAAAGTCTGTGGACACCCCTGTTTTTTGGGCTTTTCTGGTTGACCCTTTAGTTCCATTTAAAATCTTAATGCTACCGCAGGTCATGATTTCAACATGGCAATAAGCCCATGCACAGAGCTAGGTCCATAAAGAAATGATTTTCTCAGTTTGATGTGGAAGAACTTTACTGGCCTGCACAAGAGCTCTAACCTCTGCCGTCCAACTTCATGGACCTCACTAATGGTGTTGTGGCTGAATGGGAGCAGATCCCTGCAGCCAGGGTCAAAATCTGGTGCAAAGACTTGCCAGGAGAGTGGAGGCTGTTAGAGCAGCAGATTAATGCCCATGGTTTTGGAATGAGATTCCAACAATCACGTTTGCATGTCCACATACTTTTGGCCATGTAGTGGAATGGAAAAGTAGCAGATTTAGTAGTAAGACACTAAAAATGGATGTTTACATAATAGTCATGTTATTCTCTAAAATCTGATAAAAAAAAAAAAAAAGACATCCAAGTAGCCAGCACGTTTGAATTGTGGGAAAAAATAAGGCTAGTTTTGTGTTTTGTTCCAAATTAGGCTCCAACACGGAGCAGCCATCAGCGTGGCCAACATTTAATTTGAGGTAAGAGGAGCAGTCAGCGTCCACTCCTGTCCCAAGTACAAAGATATCAGTTCACCAGCTGGCAGCGTGCAGAGGGACGGCACACTGATGAGTCACAGACAAAAATACTCTGTTTACAACATTTCTCTTGTGTAGCCTCCAGGACTGAGAAATCTAATGCAGCTCCACTTTAAGGATGTTTGGACGAAGAGGATACATTTCCTGTGACGGTCGCACGCTGCCAACGACATAAAAGGGACAGAAATAGGGATCCAGTTCTGCAATGTTCAGTTAAAATAGAAGATTTCTTTAAAACAATGTGTGTTCGTTTTTCTATCACAAAGAGGATTTAAAGCAATAAATACTACAGTATATACCTGTACTACAAATGAGTGAAGTCCTGCTGGTTGAGTCTTACAGTCAGTGACACTCAAACCTGCAACATCACACTATTAGCTGTGTCCAAAACATAAACTTCCTTTACAGTTCTGAAGAACTTGTTCTTGAGTATTTTCATTTCCTGTTGCTTTATAATTCAGCTGCACTATGATTGTATGAAGTGGGAAATAACGTACCTTTTCATAATCACATCACATATTAAGCATGAGATGGTGTTATTAACAGGATGCATGAAGAAAACTGAAGTGTGTAGTATGTAGGTAAAATTTGCTTTGCCTTGACCACCTGACACATTTACAATAATCCCATGATATAATATAAAAACATTCTAAAAGGAGCTGATCTGCAGAACATGTTTACTTAAGTAAATAATATGATTAAGAGCATCTCAACACCAGAAAAAAGGGTTTTGTTGACCTCCTATTGTTTCACCGGTGACTTTGCAGCAGTGATGTCGAAGTGTACAGGATGTGACAACAGTACACTGTGACATCACTGTTGCTGTGGTACTTTTTTTAACAACCACAACTTTAGTGTGTTGACCCACTGCATGTGACCTGCTCAGCACCATTCATCAGTTCACAAGCCAGATATGTTTCTCAGGACTTTACTAGAGACCAGAAATAGAAGTAAAATGCTGGACTTACATCAGGCTTCATGCAGCTTTTTAAAGACTACATTTCAGGCACTCTCAAGATAACAGAACCAAACATTTTCACTCAAAGCCTTGATCAGCACATTTACATTGTTATTGTACCAGCTGGTCATAATAACTCTGATTTTGATCATGATTATTTGATGCAACAAACAGATATGATGATGGGATAATCTCATTCCAAATACTAAAGGATTTTTGGTTTACGTTTACACTACATTTACATACAATGGTTGTGTAGGCGAAACACCAGAGTATGTTGAAAATCAAACCTTTTCAAAGAGTATGTCTGAATTAAAGCATATTCCAAACCGTGGAGAGGAAACAAAGACTTAGTACAAACTCATACATTCATCAAGTGTCCATAAAGACAACTCCACATGGATGCTAATATTGCTCTGATGCCTGTTTGAAGTGTTGCTCACATGTTCGCCATATCACCTTATCAAAAGGGATAATACCAGATGTGACATGTTGTGTTTACAGCTTGTTTCCACAAAACGTTAGCAGGCTTAAGAAGAGCTTACTTCTGCTTTTACTGAAGCATTTTGACATTGTGCTATTGCTACTTTTAGTCGAGTGTGTTGATTGTATTCTGTGGAGACACTTCGAGGTGGTTTGCATAATGTAGTACATGTGTGTAGATGTACACACAGATGGCCACACACACACACACACACACACACACACCCCACCTCCCAGAGAGCAGAAAGGAGAGCCGGTCGATGGGCGTCTTGCCCTCCACAGCGTACGTCTCTCCTGCCTTCAGCTCCACCACCCTGTTCTCAAAGGCGCCTGTGATCTCCTTGAACACCTGGACGGGCACACCCAGCGGCAGGTAGACGGCCTGGTACAGGCTGGTCAGCTCCTCGCTGCGTATGCCCTCCTGGTGCAGCCGGTAAAGCAGGTGGCAGATCTGGACCGAGCAGGCCAGCAGCAGCAGCAGGTTCCAGGTGAAGACGTCCAGGCCGCACATGGTCAGCCAGCCCCACAGGGCCAGGCATGTGAAGGCGGGGGTCAGGAAGCCAAAAATGAAGAGGCACCCGTAGGCCCCGCTGCCCCCCATGTAGCCCAGGAAGAGGATGGTGTTGCCCAGTTGGTAGATGGCCCCCTCTGTGTTGTTGCTCCAGCCATGGCAGAGCGGGGCGAAGAGCAGGTTGTCCAGCAGAGTGGAGTTGTCTGTGCTCATGTCTGAAACTCTCTGAATGACAAGATGAAGCTTTTGATGCACAAAACAAACGACCGAAAAGACTTTTTATCCAATAAAACTCTGCTATTTCTGTCCCATTAACAGTTCCAACTGGAACTGTGCTTGATCAAAAATAAACAGCTAATACTGTGTCATACATGAATGTTTGTTCCCTTGGCGTGCAGCGGAAAATTCTTCAATGTGAAGAAGTTCTCACGGCTCTGTTTGTTATAGAAACACAGCTGGAATGGCTTTCTTCTTCTCCTCTCATTATGGTTCCCTTCCTCTCTCCTCTGCCTCGTCCCTTCTGAGTCCTCCTGTCGTCTCTCTGGCTGTGCCTTTCTGTCCGTTTCTCTCACCCCCCCGGCCTGCACTGCAGAGCCAACAGCTGGAAGAGAAGGGATGGGGGGGGGGGGCGTTGATAGAGCCCTAGAAGGATAACCATGTTTGGAATTGAAACCCAAGGAGGAAAGAGTGGTGGACAGAAAGCAGGCCTGCTACTTAACATAACAGAGAGAGAGAGAGAGAGAGAGAGAGAGAGAGAGAGAGGGCAGGAAACGGGAGGGAGCAGAGGGACTGTGACAAATATCTCTGTGTCACACACGTTCGGGAAAAAAAAAAAGTTTGTCCAGAGCAACAACATGGTTCTTCCTTCTAACTCTGAGTCCAGTTTTCTCTCAGGAGGGCTGCTCAGCCGGTGCATATTTAGAGACACTGAAATAAGTGAGATGACAGCGCAGGTCGGATTTCAGGTATAAACACCCACCACCAACGCCTCACATATCCGCCTGTCCTCTGAGCCAGGAGGAGCCACAGCTCACAGGGACAAGTCCGTTCACAGTCCAGCAGAAATGTCTCTTCTCTGCTTCACTTGATTCCATGACAGACACTATAATAACAGAATACACGCTGTCAAAATAAAAGCTTCAACAAGTCAATGTATATTAAGCTAAATGATGGTCCTATCCAGAAGCCAAAGACCTGCATATACACAAACAAGAACCAGTGTTGTTCCTGTAATGATTCAAGATGGCAGATTTAAGAATATTCAGTGGGAAAATAAACTGTATGAGCTGTGTGATGAGGGACAACTGAGACATTTTCTTCTGTAATGTCTTTATGAGTACTAATTAACTTAATACATGTAATGATCTGGCTCCATAAAAGGTTGAAATATTCTGTTGTACCGATGATTTAAAAAAAAAAAAGGTTTGAACTAACTTAAAAGCAAAAGGCAAGGTGATCTTTTTATTTTAGTGTCATTTTCAACTCAAGTCCCAAAATCTGAATATGTAAGTTTTGTGAATGAATCTGATATAATTGAAAATATTAAACATATGCTGACTGGGCATATTGTATGCATGACAATAATTAAAACATAAAATTGTAACTTGTATCTAAAACCTGAAATCGTGTCACAATGCTGTCTCATTATGGACAGACATATTTTATATTTTGCATTATTTCATACATCCACCTATTTCCCATCTTGTCACACTAGGTGATGTCTGAGTGGACTCACTGAGAGAATAACCCTCATCTGGAAGTTAACAGTATTAACAGCATTAGTTCATTTAATCAGTCACATTGCTGACTTGGATCTTGACTCAACTGTCTGAGCTTTTGAAGCCATTTGTAATAGTTAAAACAATGAACATCTTACTGAGCGCTACAAAGGAAACTCATACAGCTGCATATCAGTTTATACAAACACAGTTGAACAAAAGTTGGGATGCTGTGTTATAAATGTTAAGTAAAGCAGAATGCAATAATTTGCAAACAAGCCATGTTTACTGACAAAGTCTTCCTGAGCCCATGTATTTATCTCCTTTATACAGTGTATAAATGTACATGTGTTAAGTGTTGAACCTCTCTCCATCCTCGCTTGTGAACAACTGAGTCTTTCCAGGATGAACCTTTCAGACGCAATCATGATCCTCTCACCTGTTACCAATGAACCTGTGTTTACCTGTGGAATGATCCAAACAGGTGTTTTTGGATCAGTCCACAACTTTCAGTCTTTTCTTGCTCCTGTCAAATGGTTTGAAATGTTGCTGCCAGTACAAACTTATGAAAAAAAAAAAGCACATGGACAATCTTATAAACCTGCATCTCTTAAATGGGGAATAAAGGGAACAAATCAGTTACTGTTAAACTCTACTGCAGCTTAGCCTTTCCAGCTGGTTTTGTGAAAGTGTCAAACAAGATGTCCATTGCCAGGCACACTTCAGTACGAGTGACACACCACGGGGGAAGAATGCAGATATGCCAAGTATTGACTTTGCAGGGGCAGGAGTTATTTTTAAGCCCAAGTGCATACCAGGGACAGCAACTGTGGCAAGCAACCATCAACCGAGAGAATGGAGCTTCAATGCAGAACCTTAAGATGGACACATGGGTAATTCTATACAAATCTCAAATAACGAAAAACACTGAGTTATTGCATAGGACTTTTATTCAATTTCACACCGCATTTTAGATATTCACATTTCTCAAATTCTGAAGACATTTAAAAAACATACATCGTCACCACATTTCCCTTCCAGGTGAGGTATAAATAAGAGGGAAAGGAGGGAATGTCCAGTGTTGTCTTCCACTTGCACAGCAACACACTGCATGACAAAAAAAAAAATTAAGTTCACATTTCCAGTAGTGAATTGCAACTGCAATATATTAAAACTACTGAGATCTACACTTTATATAGTGTTTGAAAAATTGTGATGATTGAGAGATAAGAGCTGAGATCAAGGCCGACGCCCAGTTTTATATTTGGTACACTGAACATGCCTGGGGATTTAGCCAGGTACCACACAAATACAAACTACTAAACAGCAGCTTCATAGTTCTTCCAGCTACTGCCTAAAAGATTTCTCATTTACAAGAGCAAGCAAATATAAAAGAGGCATTACCAGACAGCTAAACTGCTAAAGGTGAACTAGGCCACAAAGCTTCAGGCATGTTTTATCATGTAAGCGCAGCAGACACTTGCTCCTCTCCAAACAGCTCATCTTTGCCCTTTGTTACACCATGTTCTAGTCCCATAGCGCAGTTAGTGCACAATAGCTAAGAGATACAACTGACCCAGCAAGGAGACAGTGAAGCTATAAATGACCTGGTGAATACAAATATCTCCCTAACAGCAAATATCTGGGGCTAGGAATTAGCATGGTTCAGAGAAAGGGCAGGCGCTCATTTACACACCAGAGTGACTCAATTCTACTTCGCCTTGGGTTGTCCGAATACATTTAGCACTGGCCCATCAACTCAGCACTGCCTCACCAGTATGTGTATGAAAACTGAGTGTTAGAGATTTGTTTGTTTTAATTTTGTAGGGAACGAGTGAAACAAGGACAAAATGTAGTTTGGACAGAGAGGTCACCAGAAGCACAACCTACAGGGTTTGAACAAGCACATGTGTATAAAACAAAACAGATTGCATCTTCTAAATTACTAACCATGCATCTGTTCTTGTCAATGGGCTAACTTGACATTTTTCATCTTTTTAGTGGCCATTTGGCCTGATCAGACTTCAACTAGCTGATGTTATGTAAACTGAAGGTCAGATTAATGTTTGTAAGGCCGAGACCATCAATAGCCATGTTGCACTAGCTGGGTGTGCGCCAATGAATTCTGACCAGGCTGCAGTTAGCATTAGTGGTTACTGGTTCCATTCCTTCCACCCCCCACCAACTTATTTAAAAGCAAGTTTCTAAAAAGTAATGTTATCATAATCTCATTCACAAAACATTTAAGGCCTAAAATTCAGATTGGATTTTAGACTTAAAGGGGGGGGGGCTGCAGAATTAGAGGGCTACAAAAAACTCATCACAAAATTTAAAAAAAAATAATAAAGTGACCTCTTCAAGTGTTTGAGTGATGTTTGGATTTAATACTTACCACACAAATACAAAATGGTGTAGTTAAATCTTGAATCCAAGCGCCCTCATGCAGTCTTTATGTGCCTCGATCAGGTCCATGCATTTTTCCTCTCCCTTTTCAATGATGCTGGAAGGAGGAAACAAGCATGAGGCATCCACAGATATTCTCAGGTGCAACAAGGAAAGTGATTCAGTGTCTGACCAGGTGCTTACCAAGCATCCCTGACTTTCTTGGTCTCTGGACAAGCACAGCAGGGCCTCAGTGGCTTCTTCTGCTCTGTGCCCTCGGTCACGGCAGCAGACTCCATACCGGCAGCAGACACGGTCGACATCTTTTGGTTGAACTGAAGCAAATGAGATGATTTAATTCATTTTGACAAGCAAGCTGCAGCACTTAACATACAGAACATTAATATCATTGCGGCAAGTGAATTTTTCACTCAGATTCTGGATCTCTCAGAACATGTAAGCTACTTCACATTTTGCATCCAATTTTCCTGATTACAAGACTTGTCCATTCATAGATGTTTCCAATTATCCCACAGACCAGCCAACTTGTCAGGGAAGGTGGGATGAGCAAACTGTTCTCCACAGAAGGCAATTTAACATGTAGGAAAAGGACAGGTGTTAATAATGAATGATCCATGTAGTTTAAGTTTCAGGGTCCTGGTGATGCATACATGCTCACTGTCAGCTTACTGGAACACTTAGCAGAGCCATCATTAATGTAATTAGCAGTACTGTCCTACAGTGTTTGGCAGTTGTCACCAAGCATGGAGGTAGTAGAACCATGATAAAACAGTTAACTGCAAACAACTGCTAACACAAACAACGACAGCTGTCTGTAATTCGTTATCCATTTTAATTAACTGCAGGTAGTTAAGGCTTATTGACAGACATCATGATGTTTAATTTCTTCCGGGAAAGGGTCACGTGATATGGGCGTGACAAATCAGAGAAGGATGCCTCATAACCTGTTATATACAGTCTATGCTCATAACTGATAAGACCAATCAGGAAACAAACGTTGGTGTCTGCGCCATTATTTCAGGTTTCCAAGTGCATTAAGGGTTGTGAAACACCTTAATAATCTAAATGTAATATAGGTTACGCTCTTTAAAAATGAAAACATATCAGTGTGGATGTACATAGATCATTAGATCTACACACTTTAAGCATGACAGTCATCCCTGCAAAAAGACTTTAGATAGCTTTAATTGCAATCACCCGTATGAATGTTTGGAGTAAGTTTCTTATCGTCCCTTCAGTTTATAACTGGAGTTGACCATTTAGACTAAAATGATTAAACAAACTTAAATCATATTCAAATACATCAATCATTTAGCAAAACCGCTAAACACTCACCGATTCCAGACTGTCAAATGTAAAAGAAGTTTCTGCTTTGTTTTAAATCAATGTAGGGCTGCAGCTCCATCAGTTCATTGATTACTCTGCATTTTATGTCCATCTTTTCGATAAAGAATTGTATTTTAGTCACACTGTGACACGCATGGGGGCTGGACTGATGCAATGTTATTGAAAATGAAGGCATGAGCTGGTGGGCACACATCACGCAGGACACTGACAGGACGAGTACTGTGTAATATCTGAGTGTTCTGGAATGTGAAAGTGGCGGAACAAACCTGAACTAATGTATCGTGTCCTTGGCTGTGTTGTGGTGAACTAGCTTTGGCTAATTTAACAGTTTGGAGACGTTGCATAAGCATGACGCCGGCTAATTAAGTTAGCTAACGATGGCTAACAGTGATGTCGTTAGCGTCCACACAAACTCTACAGTTGCAAGTATCATGGCATATAAACGACACAATTAAATAACAGAAAACGTAAATATTTTAAACAGCTGCTGACTAATGCAGTGGTTTAAGTCTGTTATGTAACTTACTTGAATGGCGGCTGGCAACACACGCTTGCGGATTCTCTTCACCTTCAAAATTACACCAACATGGGAGAGTAGGCTCACGTGTTCCTTTTATACAAACTCACGTGATTGAAAGGGTCAGCGGAGGCTTCTGGGATATGTAGTTTTTAGTAACAAATGCGCTTTACAAGAACGCTAACACATTAACACGGCAGACCAGAACATCTTTGACTACACAGTAAGCTTGTTAATGCATATTGTGACATTTCGAACGATACAATTTCTAATCTTGACAAAATGGTGTTTTCCTGTTGAGTGTCTAGTTTTGAACTTCAAGACAAAGGTCAACTTAGCTAAAATTGATTTAGCTAATTGGTAATATATGCGACTTGTTAAAGGTGTACAATGCGGACACTTCTTTTAAAAAATGTTGCTGCTTCTTTATTTTCTTAACCAGAAGTATAATCTTGATTCTTACAGCATCACTATGAGGTCAGACAGGTAAAAGTGTTCACACAATCAAAAAGGTAAGGCTGAAAGACAGCAAAGTGGACAGGCGGGTTCCAATTTTCACCCACTGTTCAGGCAGTCTACTCATTTTATGAGGCTTTCTTCATTTACCACGTCCAATTTTTGAGCAACTCATCAGAAACCGTTGGGCCAGTGAGTCCGGATAATTTATGGACTTTTTAAATTCATGAGGTTTTCAAGGAAATTTAGTCCTAATTAATTCAATCATACATCAACAAAATTATTATAAAATTGGTTCAAGTTCCCATGCTAAGTCTGAGCTTCACTATGCACTCCTGGGATATTCTGATGAATACGTTTTGATAATGACCATCTATGGTAATGACTGATCAAAGTGGACCTGATTTATCAAAACAAATTTCAAGACCTTTCACAGTTCAAATTTCACACAAAATGTAAATATATAAAATGTCTTACGGAGCTGATTTCTTTTTTTGACAAGTTCTCTGAGATGTGGCCAAAGTTTACCTCACTGCAACCTGCGGTCAATTCAGCCCTTCAATCTATATTTCCACAAGTCGCTGTTCATATGCCACCAATATTGACACATACATTCTCTAGCTGGTACATATCAAGTGTTTCAGACCAAGGGTAAGATAAGATATACCTATGTTCGTCCCACAGTGGGCAAATTAAAATATATTGTTTTTTATTTCATCTGTCAATAGATTTTACCTACACATTTGACAATATACTGTGTGACAGTATCCCCAGTCATTCAATTGTATGACCTTTTTAACTATTGTGACATCCCTCTCTCTGCCTTCTGCTTGTAAGGTTGGTGTTGTATCCAGTGGCCGGGGTTGGACAGGGCTTCAGGAAACTACTTGCACCTGGTTAGTTTAGGCCTCAGCCTACTTGGGTAACTTCTTCATTAACCTCTCTCTCTTCTCTTCCTCCCTGGCCTCCAGCAGCGAGATGGATTAAGGGAAGTCTTTTGTTTGATCACATTACACACACTTCATTCATCCACACACAGCATTCATTACTGAGCTGGTTTCTAATGTTTTATCTTAAGCTGACAGTCATTTTAGAAACTTGATAACAATCATGAGAATTGTCTTTTTTTGGCTGTTTTTCTGTAAACGTGTAATCTTGGTGATTTTTTTTTAACTTCAGCTGTAGTTATTCACCCTTGTGGTTACAGACAGTAGCCAACAATTCCTGCCTAGTTTATATTCAACTTTGTTTTCATCTCTATCTCTCTATCAAACTCTTTGCACAAATGTGCTTTTCTATTTCTATTCAGCATTTAATGTAAAACATGTAAGAGAAAATCATTTTTAAAAAACAGCCTTCTTATAAACAAACTTCAGATAATCAATTTTTCCTCATTGTTTTTCAGTGTATTTAGTTGAATGAAGTTGAACATGTAGTATAGTTGCACAAAAGAGGCTAGCAAAAGCCTTTAAGAAAGTGACCTTATTTTTTTTTTAGAAGTGGTGGTATGTTATAAGCTGGAATATATACAGTAACAAAGTACTGTTATTATTTTAAGACAAACTTGACACAACACCAGGAATTACCACAAAAAGAGAGAGAAGAAAAGACAGACAAATAACACAGTGTTTTAAAAGTGTAAAAAATCTACAAATAAAATAGATAAAAACATGAGCTAATGCCATACTGTCTATTAAGGCAGGGTGTAAAGGACATTGCATTCTTATAGGAAAAGGCAGTAAACTATGTCTATAAAATTTAGCCACCAAAGTATAAAAACTGACAATGCACTGAAAAGAGTTATTTTTTGTTGCAAAATATGTAAAAATGAAAGACTTGTTAATAAATCTAAAAGTGTGGGTACCAGGCTCTTCAAAACATCTACTCACAATACGGAGAAAGTAATTTACCATATCCAATTTTCGCAGTCACATTTTTTAAAATTTATTTACTTATTTTTTTGGCTAAATAATAATATGGTTTGTTTGCATCATTTTAAGACAGTTGATGCGTGATGTATGAGGCTATTAGCTCTGATGTTTCTGATGCATCTATTCAACTGCTCACTTCAATGCCTACCCAGCCAATGCACACACACACACACACACACACACACAGCCACAATTTTTTCCTGACCCATAAAATATTAATACAATGAAAATTCATCATTCTGCTGCTCAAAAATGATGAAGTTACTGCAACTGCACCATTATTCATGTATCATAATAAAAAAAAAATTCAGATAAACCTTTTTTAAACTGACAGATGAACTGAGGCTGAATGAACCCTGTTGGGCTTCAGCAGTATTTGCAGGGAGAGATATACCTCCAGTGGTGCTATAGTTGCAAATTCAGAATTTCACATAAAAACATAGAAAATTTCAAACAATGTTAAAGATTTAACCAGAAGTTCTTAACCCTTTTGACTTGTGACCTCTTACTAAAAAGCAGTGTCTTGTTTCAGGTCTTCATCTTGTTTCAGATGTCAGTTCAAGTTGTTAGCAGTTCAACCAAAGATACATTTCCTCCCTCGGGCTTCTCATATGGCTTCTTTTCTCTAAGTCTTTGATGACCAAAAGGGTCCAGTCTTTCACCAAAAAATGAAAGATTAGAGAAAAGTCCAGAAAATATATACAACTTTGTGTAGCTGAACTTTGCTTTTCTTCTTTTATATTCTACACTATTAAGCATTGCACAGGCCTTCAGATATGTCTTGTGACTTTTTGGAGGGGTCCGACCCCTAGGTTGGAAAACACTGGGATAAACTACCTGTCCTGGGTGAACGAAGAAGTTAAACTAACTCCACCTCACCACTGATCATCAGTGTTAGCGATCTAATAATGACATGTATAAAAACATATCAGTGACAGGACAAAGTTTCTGCAAAATGAGTGCTTTTAATTTGATACTTTAAATACATTTAAAACTTTTACTCAAATTAGATTTTGGATGCAGAAGTTATAATGGAGTAGTTCTAAATCGTGGTAGTAGTATTTGTACTGAATTGATCTAAGTATTTCTTCCAATACTGTATAAATGTGAAAGGAAAAGCAATGAAACATGAGTTGTATAGTATGTAGTATGTGAAGCCTCATTATCTCCTGTTTGATTCTGCTTTGTAGGAAATTGTTACATTCTCTTTCAACAAGTGTGGTTATGTTCAAGGCATCACCTTCATCAACACCATCAGCTTCCTCGAGATAGTTAAAGTGTGAATTCTTCTTGCAAAAGGACATGATGATCTGCCAGCGTGCAGTGGTGTTCTGCTGCCACAGCTGAGTCCCTTCTGAAGGAGCTGGTGTGACTATGGAGGTGGGTTGTAAAACACTGCTTTATTTAACTGTTCAGTGTCATTGTTCTTGTCTGTTAGCTTCTGTCTTAGTCAGAGTCAACTACTATAAATACAATGTTGCATCAATATTTTATAATCTGCCAGAGTAAAAACAAAACTACAAAACTATTGCCATTGGTAGCTTTTTCCTTCAGAAAGGCTTTCAACCAGTGCCATAGTAATATTGTTCACATTCCCACTGGTTATTGACAGGTCATTAAGCTAGGATGATAAGATCACTGTGATAAGGACTGCAACCTTATCAAATGTGAATCAGTGTTATTTTCAGTCTTAATTAATATGGCCATTATTTTTTCAGATTAATTATTTTAGTACATAAAATGACAGATCATCACAATTTCCCACAACCCAATGTGACTTGCTTTAACTTGATGGTTCAGTCCAACCTGCAGTCCAGAAGCCAAAGACACTGAGTTTCAATCATAATAAACAGAGAAACGCAACAAATATTTACATTTTAGGAGCTGGAATCTGAAAATGTTTTACATTTTTTCTTGATAATTAAATTAATTTATTGTAAACTTTCTTGTCAACTTTTGGTAATTGATGAATCAATGAGTTGAACACAGGAAACATAACAGGTTCCTGTGACATGTGTACAGGTGCTTATGCTTTGTATTGATAATTAAAAACAAACATCTGTATGAGTTCAAAATGAACATCTGCTACCACACAGAGCTATTGGCTAGTGTGACAGATATCATACTCTGAGCTGTAAAATACAGTTGCTGGTGGGTGTATATACAGACGACAGTGGCTCGGGAGTCTTGTATTATATAAATTGTTCATATTCTGTCCTACAGTACCAAAGGTATGTGTTTGTTTTCACATGTCTGCTGGGTCTCCAGTGCGTCAGCACAGCAAAGCAGTGCGTAAGCAGAAGCACTGAGTCACTTATTCTAGTTTGAGGGCCAGCTGTGTGCTAGATAAATGAGCAAGTAAGCAAATTGTTCATTTGCTGTGTACTGTGTGATAGATATGCACCTCCGTTTGAAACACACTCTGCTGCAGTCACTGCTGTGCCTCTCACAGGGTCACAATCCTTAGAGTGTGGTACAGTGAAAAGAACAAATACAAAATATACAGGTGTCATTGAAATACCCTTCATTCTTAGTTTTATCTGAAGTCCTTCTTTGTTTTAGCAGTCCCTGTAGAAATGGGCCCCCTGAAGGAGGAGAAGTGAAGGGCCACAGTCCTGACCGTCTGCCCCCTCCTCCTCCTCCTCCTCCTCCTCCTCCTCTTGTGTGCACAAAGCCTACAGCAGCGTGTAGGAAAGCAGAAGCGTAAGCACTCTTTGTCCATCTCTCTTTGATCGGCATTTGCTTTATCGCGAATGAGTATTCTCCCATGTACTGTATATTAGAACAGCATATAAGAACCCTTGTCCTTTGTTGGAACACAGAACACATACCAACATGCTGATATAGGAGGCTCCAGGAGTTTTTCTACAAACTGTGATTAGATGGCATTGTTGCAACATCTGACTCACTGCGATAACCCATCCATGCAGATGCATCTGCTGCTTTGCTGGATGGCAAAAGTCAGTCTGAAAGCTCCCTGAGAGGCTGAGCTGCAGGGTGGTAATGATGCCGAGACCCTTCAGAGAGGTCTGAGGTTCTGCAGCAGTAACTGAGAAACACTGCTTATCGTCCTTAACAGGCTGTCTTTATGATAGCATTGATCGCTTGTTCAATAAAAACACAGCCTTCCACCTCCGTCCAACTAAAGACACCACCTTCCACTGAATGGATCTATATATGAGTGGGGAAACATTGTCTTCTTTCTTCCATAGAACCACTGTCTGTACCTCTCTACTGCCATCAATCTAACATGGGAAAAATTGTTAAAGCTGAAGCAAAAACATCAAGTGTCCGTCACATTATTAGACACGTCTCCTGCACTAAGCTGCCAGTAATTCACCGACATGACCCCTCAGTTAATCACATCATGCTACGACATCATATAATACCATTTCTATTTTTAATGTTTTGCTGCATTGCTACCAACCTTCCAAGAAAATGTAAAAACATCCAGTTGAAAAAAATCCAAATCTTCTACTTTCTGTCAGTCCTGGAGAGGAAATATTTCAACTCCTGTGTTGTTTTGTTCCTGATGTGAAATGTGCAAACAAAGAGCCCAGGATCTGGCTCCGAGCTGTGAGCATATGTACAGCATCAGGTAGCACAGTACAGTGTTTAATTACATCCCTGGTAGAGATGGCCCTGACTGAACTTGCCCCTGTACACACTGCCAGATGTCTAGTTCACCTGACAATAATTGTGATCCTGTCCACACACACACACCTATTTATACTGTCTATGATACACGCATGCTATTGTCCTCAGTATTAATGTGAGCTGGACCTTACCCTCCTGACATGGCTTGATTCATGTGGGGATGAGACACAGATACTGAATAGTTGATGAGCTGGGAGAAAAAGAAAAGAAGTGGAGGGGTGGGGTGGGGGCAGAAATAGAGAGAGAGGCAGACGGAGCGGGAGGGAGGGAGGGAGGGAGCAGAAAGGCGGGTATGCACTCGCCTCGCTCCACACAGCTTCAATAAGCCCTGAGGTTGGGAGCCTTGATGGAAAATTACCTTGTGACCAGGAGGGGAGGTCAGCGCTGGTAGAGTCCGACTCCTCTTGTCCTGAGCAGAAGAAGCAGCAGCAGCAGCAGCAGCAGAGGGAGGATGGCCTGCACGCTGGGCTGAGCAGAGGGGAACGACATCGGGCCATGGAGAAACTCAAAGGTCCCCCGGGATGCACCACAGCCACCTGTGGATGGAGAGCCTACCTGCTCCCGCAGCTGAACAGGCAGTCCCTCTACGTGTACGGCAGCGAGATGGCCGTGGAGAAGGAGTGCATGCGGCAGCTGCAGAGTGGAGTCTTCGTCATCCACCCGTTCAGTCTCATGAGGTATTTTATATATGTGATAGATTCAGGCCAGTCCTGTACTGAGACACCTCCACTTTCAGTCTGCCTGTTTCTTTAAAAGTTTCTCTAAGTTTTTCTTGGTAGTTATTTGCTTCATAAAGTTTCATCTTATCTTATATATTTTTCTCCATATTAGAGCGATACTAGGTGGTGGATTAGCCGACTGAAAAATAATCTTTAACTATTTTGATAATCAATGCAAAAATGTCAAACATTTTCTAGTTCCAACTTCTCAACAGATTACATGTTTTTCTTTAATTTTGGGGTTTTTTGAAGTGTTTTTAAGGAAAACAAGCAAACTGATGGCAGCAGCAGTTTAAGTGCCAGGAAATTTTGTTGGGCAGTTTTCAGACATTTTCTGACATTTACCTGACTAAAGCATTAATCAAGACAGTAGTCAGCAGAATAATAATCACTAACTAAAATAATCATTGCATTCCCACTCCATATTACTTGCATAGTAGCATTAGTCAACAGTGCAATATTTGTTTATGATAATGATTAGTGTTGCGCTTCTAAAAGCATGTTAAAACAGCCTTTTCAAAGGTGAAAACAAAACAGAAAAATATTGTATAATTAGTCGAACATGTGAAGATTTGTAAGGTGATACTGGAGGATTAGAGGGAAAAGAGCATGTGGATCAAATGTCTTCTTTAAGGAACATTTCTTCACAGATGGCTGGTTTTGCATTATCCTTGCAGTATTTCTATTATTAGTTTGTAAGGTGATCAGATGGAGTGAAAACAGAGAGGGAATGAAACAATTGGGATCAGAGAGCAGAGTTATTTGAGCCTGGCAATCGAACCCTGGCTGAGAAGATGTGCAGTTACAGTATCAGAGTATTTTGTGTGCATATATCAGCTTGCCTTACAGGCTGCAGCACGACTGTCTAATGAGTCCTTCTGGCAAGTGAACCGAGACTTTCCACCACAAACCTACATGGAAAACAAGATCTGAGGCTGACGCGAAAGTCACACATGCTCACATATGTTCTTCTGTGATCCTGTAGGAGTTACTACATCATGTGCATGATGGCCATCACATTTCTGAACCTGATTGGGATTCCCATGGAGATAGCGTTTCTGGACGGGAACAGCGGACTGGCATGGGAGGGATTTAACGTGTTTTCAGACACGCTGTTCCTGATAGATGTGGCTCTGAATTTCCGAATGGGCATCATAACAGAGGACGGCGAGGTGAGAGTGGCTGTACTCTATTTTCAGACACAATCTGGAAGACCATAATCCCCACACACACACGCACATAAAATCCATCTCTGTCCCATCTGTAATCTACTCAATACACGAGAGGCGAGATTAACAAACCTCCCTCCCCCAGCTCCTGGACATGGGCGACATTGGCACCTGCTGTTTGATTTTATAACAGGGATTAGGATGTATTGGATGAATGAGGAGTATAACATTTCCAATTAAGTATTATGCAGACTATCTCCTGTTTGTTTTCATCTGCTCATGCTTTGTGACTTCTATCTTGCCAATCACAAGTGGCCCATCTGTGGTGTTTTTTCCTGTCTGTGGTGTTTGCTCTGGACGGCACAAACATCTGGATTTGCCAGATTTGTTCTCAGTGGCTTTCTGTCTGTTTGAAATATTCATGTATGTGCTGCTGCAACAATTCAACAACGTTATCAAATTAATGTCGACTTTCTTGGAACACACTGCTAATCTCATCTGACACCACTGTCTCACTTCATTTTGGACAAACTCCCAAAATATTGGTTCAGTTTGAGTGTTAAATTATACATGTGATCATGGCATGTGCTGCACAGCGTCTTCATCCGTCTGCTCAATCTGCTGCTCTGTTCTTTTTTACAGGAAGCTATTCTGGATATCAAACGGATCCGAGTCAGCTACCTGAGGACATGGTTCATACCGGACGTTATCGCTGCTTTCCCAATCGGCTACATACTGCTGTTTGCGGTAAAAATGAGAGGACTGTTGAAGCAGCAAACACCAACACTGTGCTGCACTATTTGTCAGTTCACACAACAGTGATGCACTTAGTTTCACATTGTTTATATATGGTTTAGAATTATGAACTGTAGCGCACAATAATAACAGTAAGATGTTTTACAGACAAGAACTACTGAGGAAAATGCAATAAAATAAACACATAAGATTATTTGAATTTAAATGTATGTGTAATAAATGAAGTAAAATAAGTTAATCAAGAAACATACAACTGATAATTGTCCATCTGTGTTTTATCATCCCAGGACTTACAATACCACAACGACGACAACCCCTCCAAGACCAACAAGATGATGAGGATACTGATGTTTGTGCGGATCCTCAGCTTGATCAGGCTGGCTCGAGTGTCCAGATTGGTCAGGTTCTTCAACGAAGTAGAGAAAGTAAGTTCAAGCAGCAGACAGTCTTCAAACCTCACCATTTGAAATTCAATCAACCTCTCTCCTACCTCCCTCCCATGATACCTTACAAGACCTGGCTCCGATGACAAAACTGACTTTGAACATTTACAATGTCATTTGTAAAACAAGAGCTGACACCTTGCTCCATGATTATGACCATTTGTACCCAAAAGAACGAAAGGACAGTCTTCAGTCTGCTCCGATGATGTGCATTGCATAATATATGTTGTCTGGGATTTGTGTGTAAGTTCAAGCTTTTAATTAGCCACCACTGGCTGAAATAAGTGGTTTCTGCTATGTATTTTTGTCTAGTAGTGTTTAGTGAACACTCTCACCTTGAAAAATTAAAGTAAATGTTTTCTATTCTCACTGACTAACTGATTTCACACAGAAAAATCAGCTTATTGAACTAATGCTCTTTGTCCTTTGTGGGACACCAGGCCACACTGAGTTTCCTACATCACTCCCTATCTTTGGCAACATGTTGAGCCCCCCCCCCCCAAGTGAAGTTAATCTTGGCTAGCTCATCCATCACAGTTCAGTGCCAGGTCATTTTTGGTCTTGGAGAATTTCTTTGTCTTGAGATCATCTCAGTCGACCTAGGGGATGCAGTCGACATACATTCGAATCACATGGTCTGTTGCAGTTGTCTTGGCCCTATTTGATGTTCATGATGCTCTTTCTTTTGTTTTTTAATTATAAGGGTGTAATCTTGTTAAACCAGAAGATGCTGCATGACTTTGCAGGCAACCATTGCTGCATTACATTAGGATCAACTTGACGTTTCTATCACAAAGATGAACTCTTGGTTTTACACTGTATTGCTTGGAAAATGCATCCTGGGCCTTCCCCAGTCTTGCATTGCTGTCCTTTGTCCTTGCTGATGAGCCCTGAATAAGTGGAGTTGTCCACAATGTCAAGTCCCTCACCCTTTACTAAAACTGATGTTGGAAGTGTTGTATGAATTTGCATAACCAGAGTTTTGGAGATGTTGATGTTACAACTTGTTTGAGTGGCAAATATTTTGTGTCAGTTGGATGAAACCATCTCTTTGGTTATGTCCATTTAATCGGCTGTTAGATTAGGGTAAACCAGGAACATTGTCCTTAAAGGATAATTCTGTTTTATCACAACTTGGGCCTCTTAATTAGTTAATTTCCTTGATCTGGAAACACAAAGGGACAACAAAAGCTTTCCATTGTCAATCTCCTTCACAGCTTACAGACCAATATTTAGTTGAACATCAGGGTTTATTACCATTATTTCAGGTGCACTCACTTTCAGTTTTACCTGCAGATCAAGTGGTTTAGATAATTTGGCTAGACCAATCATCTGACTGCTCTAGTTTCTTGCCCCATTTTGCTGTGCTGTATATTCCCACATGTCAGCAATTATATCGGTAAAATAATGTTATTATAACTGATAACTGAACTATTACCAAAACGATGAAAATAAGGCCAAAGTTAAAGTCATAAAAAGCATAAATAACTGTCCAGATTCTGCTCAACTTTGAATACCATGGCTGTTAATATTGTTCCATCGTTCTACAGTTGTTCCTGTGACTTGAGAAAAGATATAAACTTGCTGTCGAAAATACAAGAGATATGTTAATGTTGTTGTAAATATGTACTGTTTATATACATCATAGGCTTGGGAGAGGACATGACTGATCCTAGACCAGTTTTAAATCCAGTATGCTGCTGTAATATGACACACATCTCAGCCAACCAAGCCACCAGCACTTTTGTAATGTGCATGATTTGCTTGCTAACTCTCATAAAGTCACATGTTGTCATCTGTTTCTGACAGGTGTCAAATGCAAACTTGGAGGTGGTCCGCCTCTTCTTCCGCATTTTGTCTCTTTTCATGATGATTTTCCTGCTGTGTCACTGGAACGGCTGCATCCAGTATTTTGTCCCCATGCTGGAGGAGTTTCCCACTGACTGCTGGGTCCGGAAAGAAAACCTGATGGTGAATCTACTTTGATCAAACTTAAGACAAGTCCAAACTAAAAAACTAACCAGTTTTTGAATGGAAGCCATTTTTTTCACTGATGCTAAAAATTGTCTTCCAGAATGCCACAGTGATCGTGAAGTACTCTTGGGGAGTTTTCCGAGCTCTCTCCCAGATGATTGCTCTCTCTTATGGTTCCATGGACGCACCAACAAGTGAGACTTATCGATGTTCTTTATGCACCACTAAAAAAAGCACAGGTATATCACATTCTCTCTCAGATATAAATACCTACACTCGGTGTCTTGTTCTCCAGATTATGTTGAAATGTGGATCGTTATGGTCAGCATGGTGTCCGGGTGTCTGATGTACACCGTCCTTGTGGCCAACGCTACAACCATGATCGCCAACATCGACCCAGCTGCCAAGGAGTACAAGAGCAAGGTCCTCATGTGTGACACTATCCTTCATCACAAACAAGTTACTTTACTCAGTGGAACAGAAAGGAGTAATGAGTTGACATTAGTTTTACATCAACTTCTACATCTAAGTTACTTTAATCTAATGTAGGGAGAGAAGTGTGTGTTATTTATAATGCTTAATTTCTTCTTATTATACGTCATCACTGATTTAACTGTGTCACTGTATATTTATCAAAATAATCATTTGGTAAGACATGAAGTGGCATGTCAGAAAACACATGGTGAAATGGCAGAACTGTTTGAGTACCTCAGCACTGTATGGCTGCGGGTCTTGTATCATGTGATGGGAGGTGGATTCTGACGACGTTGTGGCTCTCCACAGATGAGTCGTTTGGAGCACTACATGACCTTCATGAAGCTCCCACCAGAGCTGCAGCTTCGGATCAACAACTACTACCAGGCTCGCTATGGAGGGAAGTGGTTTCATGAGAAGGATGTGATGGACACCGTGTCCTCAGCACTCAAAGAGGTACAGCTGTGCTTCATCTGTCGTACGGAGAACTTCAGCTTGGAACAGAAGTTTAAGTTATTCTTCCTTTGGAACTTTGTTCGTCTGATTTTTTTTTCTTTCGAGGCAACATGTTTTATAGTAGTTTTATATGTTCTTCTTTCTAGTCTTATATTTATGACATGATACTTTTCATTTTTCAGCAAATCCTGATGGTGATGTGCAGCCGACTGCTACGAAACGTGCCAATGTTTCAGAACAGAGACGAAAACTTTATCAATGCCGTCCTCCTCAAACTGGAATATGAGGTGTTCCTGGAGGGAGACACCATCGTACGACAGAACGTGCCAGGTGATCGCATGTTCTTCATCGACCACGGACAGGTGCTCATGGAGACGGATTCCTACGAGAAGGAACTGTGTGATGGAGACTTTTTTGGAGGTGAGTTGGATATAATATATGTATCTGTTCTTGATTAAAGAGATTTGAAAGGGATTTCCAGACAGTGATTGTCAGGGAATTTGAAGTGGGAGAGGAGAAGGAAGTGAAAGAACATCAGGGAATTTCACAAATGATTCACTTTGGAGAAAGTTGTCTCAAAGGTTTTCAGCCAATTAAGTGAAAAGCAGATTGTTCATGCGTCTCAGTACAACCTATGGGATACAGTCTTCCTACCTTTGAAGGATGTTTAGCTCTAAGTCAGTCACTTAATTAGAAAATACTCTTACTAACATCTGTATTACCTCAAGCTAAAGTACAGTCAGTACACAACAATGCTGTTTAAGTATTACATAATGTAATGCAAGTGCTACAGCTAATTTTTCTTTACATTTTGAGCTTCCATTGCGTTGTTAGCGTTTAGGTACATCATGAATTTGGGACATTTTTATTGAATAGTATCGCAATAAATACTATCAAATATATGTTGCGGATAAATATTTTAGAGTCAGGTTTATGTATAAATTATATAACTATGAATTTGACAAAAAAGTCTTAACCTAAGGTCTATTTTCTGGACTATTCTTTGGTAGAAAATAGTTCCAATCCAAAAACTCTTAAAAACACTTAAATTAAATTTAGTAATTCAGGTTACAACTGTTTTGTTGAAACATTTTCAGATAGTTGTTGACAAAGATTGTATATTATAGGGCTTGTGGATTGGGCAGTATTGTATGCTGGTGTTTCTTTTAAGGAAAGCATACCAAATTCCATTTAAAAATCTGTCATTCAGGATTGTGTTTCAGAAAACTTGACCAGAGAAGGAGCCCCTTTGAAAACAACTGACAGCTTGTTGAGTGGATTATTATTATTACAGTAAGAGGAATAATGTTTCTAGGAAACAGGTCATTAATGTTGTTATTTTTGGTGCTGTGAGTACCTCCAACAAAATTCCATTCCCCTCTATTGCATTGGGAAAAAATGAAATGAGACATTTGAAAACTTGGACAAATAAAACCAAAACAATCTGGATGGCTAGACACCAGCATTTGAGTATTACTAATCTCCACAGTTTGTGTCTATTAGAGACATTTTTACAAGAGGGTGGAACAGGAACAAAATAACACTGCCATGTGGACATTTAGTATCTTAATTAGTTTCAAATGTATTTTGATTTATTGATTAATATTATTGATTAATAATATTAATATTAGTATTACTACTGTGAAATGGAAGTAACTTATCGATGGTGGTTTGGGATTTTAATTTTCAAGCTCAAAAACAAGAAAAGCATTGAAAAAAAGCATTTTTCATGGCTCAACATCCATTGCTTTTCATGCCACACATACACACACATACTGGACACATCTGCAAGCTTCTGTTTTGTTTTGTTTTTTGCATTAGTGAGCAAGTCACGAAATCACTGTCAAACCAAACTGAATGAATTTATCTTTTCCAATTTGGGGGATTTATTTAATTCTCAGGCTTTAAGTGGGAATAGGTCCTAATCTTTTTTGGCAGCAAACCTCAGCAGCGTTTAGAGCTAAGCAGACTTCCCAAAACAACTCCGCTAAGTCTGGTTATTTAATTTAGGATTAATTGTCAGATCTCATCCCCGTCATTAGAGTTTACTCGCTCATTAACCACGCTTTTGTGGTTCCCTCTGTGTGTACAACAGAGACATGCATGCTGACCAAAGGCAAACATCTGGCCACAGTGAAGGCACTGACCGACTGCCAGTGCTTCTCTCTGTCCTGGGACGACTTTCAGGAGACGCTGGAGGGCTTCCCAGATGTCAGGAAGGACTTAGAAAAAATGGTTCAGCTCAACTCTGATGATGGACTTGTGTAAGAACAAGAACAGTACTGGACTTTTTTACTGTATGAAAAGGACGGGACGTATGGATATTTCCAGGACATTTTAAGATGTGATGAACACCAGGAGTGGGGATGATTCTTTATGCAGCCACGAGTTGGACACTTCATTGATGAGATGGACAATTTTAGAGCATTGAGGATTTTCGTTGTGATCAGATTTATTCTGTCTTCTGATCCATCAGTTATCAGCAATAAACAAAGACCTCAACAGTAAAGACGGGTCAAACACTTAATCACTGCTAACCGTTCGATGTTGCAATTTAGCATTAATGTTTGCAAGATCAATGCATATCTTAGTGACAGAACAAGAAAGATACAGCAAGCCTTAAAGGGAAATTCAGTTTTGGTTCAACGTGGGCTTTATTGTTTTTTGTTTTGGCCATTGTTCCTATCAGTAAAAACTACATTGTACTCAACAAGTTCATTGCTGACCTGGGAACACAGCAACATGAAGAAGAAAGTGGGTGAGAAACACAAGCTGTCACACAACAAACCAACCATGTTCGCTAAACTTATTTAAACAAAAGGCAAACAGTAAACTTATTTAAACCCAACTGTTCAAACATCCATCACAGTTTAGATCAACCTGTGGTTTAACTTTGGTCTACAGTATTTAGCATGGTTCTATCTCCACCTGTCTGATTGTCTGGCTTGTGTTTCTTCAGGCTTTGTTGTCGCTCAGTCACCCTGTTCCCAGATCTCCATTGAGTGCTAGCAGCTCTGTGATGCTGTTTTTTGAGTTGAATGCTAATCTCGGTGTGCTAACGTGCTAACAACATGTACATGTTTTAGCAGGTAAAACGTTCACCGTGCTCACTATCTCAGTTTAGCTTGTTAGTAATGCTGAGTTTTGCAGGTATTGAGTCATAAACCAAAGTACTGGACAGAAATTTTGACCTCCTAATGGCGCTACAGAAAAAGTCAGGGGATCAAGGAGTAATTACAGTTCATCCTCTGGGGACCGTGAATGTCTGAATTACATGAAGTTCATCCAGGATGGTTAAGATATTTCAATGGAGGGGGAGTCTGCAGTCCTGCCATCCCTGGTTCTTTTGTAAAGACGTCTTAAATAAAACCCACGTTGTAAGAAACTGGAATTTAAAGGAAGGTTAAAAAAAACTCATGTATGTCATTTTTCTTTTCCTCTAAAATGACATTTATTTGGAAGTAATATTACACAAGACATGTTAATGCCACTGTGAAAGCAACAAAAATAAAGCTTTACTGGAATATGATTATGAAACATCTGTGTGAGAACAGCAGCTTGTTTCCTCTCTTCCTCCTTCACCCGAACACGCACACGGTGCCCGTGGCCAGCCGGTGTTTGTACTCGTAGAGGTAGTAGGAGGCTGGAGGGAAGTTACATTTCATCTCCATCCTACCCGGCACCACGTGGACAGCCACGCTGGAGCCCAGCCCCTCCTGCAGCTTCTGCAGCATGCGTGAGGCCAGATAACGCCGCGCCCTGCCTGGGTCCTCCTCGATGGAAGCATACACCTCAGGTGGTGGGTTGGGGATCTTCCACTCCAGGTCCATGACGAGTTGGTGGATGCGACTCTTGTCCAGCGAAGCGGGTGTGTCACGGTAGCACGCAACCGCATGGGGAATTGGTGCTTCGGACGCCACAGAAAGGAAATTGTTGATCTGCTGTTCGGACGGCATATCTTCCTTTTCTTCCTGCGGCTCCTCCTCGTTGTTCTCATCCTCCATGGGTCCCACGGCCGGGTGAAGCATCACCGCCCAGTGCAGCCAATCGTAGTTCTTCTCCAGGGTCTTCAGGATGCTCGCCGCCGCCTCCTCAGGGGCAGCGCGGTTCTGCACAGCCTCATGGAGCTGCTGGCGTACATCCTCCTCCGCCTGCTCCAGGAAGTAGCCTAAGCAACGGCTTCCTGTGTTCTTCATCTTCCTGTAGAGGGCGCCCATGCGGTCAGACCAGGTCTTCATCAGTAGAGCCTGGTCTCTGCCTGTCAGAGAAGCCTGCGTGAAGAGGCACAGCAGGCCGGTACTCAGCACAAAGTTTACCTGTTGAGAGTAAGAGGGAAAGGAGAGAGCATGAGCTTCACCCTGCAGGAGGACCAGATGGGTTGTTTTACCACATGAATGCTAGTCCGACAGTGTTGGGTAAAAATAAAGCTGAGCTTTGCAGCTTTCAAAACTGTTTCCCCTAAAGAAGTGATTTATTTTAATAAATGTTCTAAGCTCTCAGAAATCCCTTAATGAGCCTTTTTGACAAAGTTCTCTCAGAACTTCGGAGCCTCAGGATGTAGAAGTCTCATTAGCACATTGCTATTTGCATTTTGACAGAGTGAAGAGCCACAGACATGGAGAGAACAGATAAACACCTCGTTTCAGATGTCAGTTTGTCTACAGCGTAGCAAGTATCTTTGTCACATTATTGTTCTGCCTTTGCATGTAGCTGACCATGCTAAAATATTTAGCTAAGAAAGTTCTGTTTCATTTCTTTTGTTATCATCCAGTGTTTGATGATAGTACTATTGATGTACTACTTGATGCTCCTACACTAGAAGCAACCAGTGGATGGTTGCAGGTTCTAGCAGCACCATGGCATGGATTTCTTCAGTTGGTGACCTGCTACTGTGGCCCCCACTCTTTAGACCATCAGAAACTACTATCTCTGGGCTTTCTGGGGCAGCAGAAAATAAGACTCAGGAACCAAGACCATGTTGCTGTATATGAAATATAGGCTAATTTCTGAACTTTGTAAAATGAGTTCCTGGGTTCCTGAAAAAGTTCTTACATCTGAAATGAGCCATCATATGCTTAAACCAAATATCACAACATGTTATTATTACCAACTCTGCCATAATAACATGAGGGAGATGATGGCAGAAAGATACACAAATGGTGAATCCAGCTTTCTCTGAACAGAACAAAAAAAAGAAAGGGTTTGGATTCTAAGGTTTCAAGTTCAGGTTTTGGCTTCACTTCCCCTGAGCAGAGAAGTGTCTGTATCCAGCACCAGAACATAACCTTGTTAAATCTTTTGCATCTTAATTAGTAGAACACTTGGTAAGACTAATTTCAACTGATAAAATAGGGGAAGTTTATTTCAGAATAATGCCTAAAGCAGTGAGTTGTTCATGACACTGTATCTTCTTTAGCAATACACCAACCCATATGGCATTTCTGGCGACGACACTGAACATAAAAGATTTTCGTTGTTACAGCACAACAGAGGCTGATTATGACTCTTTGGCTCATTCTCTTAAACTGAAGCTGTCCAAGCTCCTCTCTTTCCCTAAAATAAACCATGCAGATGTCACAAATGTTTTGGAAAGACAGATATGCAATGCTATCCAAGGTTAGTACACAGAGCCTGTCACTGCAGATCCTTCAGAGACATTACAGAAGATACAGATTACACTTATTTTACTTTTATAATTTTTATATCATGTCATATATGGATTTTGTCTGATTTATAAAAAAAGACATTGTATGTGTTCTTGTACCAGCAGAGAGAAAAACTCAGTATGTCTTATCACCTGCAACATGTTTATACATGATAAGTTCTTGAAGGTTAAAGAAACACAGCCATGGTTCCTTTGACTTAACAAGGTCAGCTCTCCAGACTGGACACATGATTAACAGTTGGGACTTTGATTCCTGGTCAGGGTTAGGTGGGTCGACATGTTGCTGCCCTTCTCTCTCTTGCCGCTGTGCACTTTAGATTTCTCAGCTCATTACACAGGGTAAAGTTGTATCAAATTGTTTATTGCATAATTTCAAGATGATTGCCTATGACTGCACTGTGGGGGCAAATTCAGCAATGCTTTGTGCCTCAGTGAAAGCACTGGCCTTTTATATTGCGTTTATGCAAATCAGGTCGGAGTGCAAACAAGTCCTTGAACGGACAAACAAATGACTCGCTCAGCACCAACTTCAAGCAGAAATTACTTCAGCATTAAGGCTAATCCACCGAGGCTGGCTCCCTCACACCCTAAAGCCCCTTGATAAGTGAACTCTGGACTGATTTGAGTTTCTAGGATGAAAATCCTCAGTGTCCTTACAGCAGTGACAGCAGCAGCTGCGTTACATGGACAGCCGGTTTGCAAGCTCTTTATGAATTTACATATGGTGTGTAATAAGGGGTAAATACAGGTCCAACCGAGGTCAGGTCCACAAATATGTTTAAAAGATGATTACATAATTAGTTTTACATAATGAACAAGCCTACGACTGCTGTAGTGTCTGTTCAGGTCCATTTCTCCTCACAGTGGACAGTCATTATGTGTGTCTTGCTCAAGGGCACCAGGACAGATGGACAAATGGACACAAGACTTTTCATTTGAAACAGTGACGTTTGTCTTATGTTTTTTTTGCATAAGAAAATTTTTAAATGAAATTTTAATGACAGTTATAATGTTTTACACGGAATGCTGGAATACTAGAATAATGAGCCGTTGAAATTCCTGTTGTTGCTCCTTTTAGTGGATAAAAATGTTTCAGTACCAAGTGTGTGATCCCGGCCTGCTCCCCAGGTTACGTTTTTCATTGTTTCATGTCATCATTTCATTGTTTCCTGTTTTATATCTAAAAACTATCCTCTTGTTTCAGTTACTTCACTTCCTGCCCCTGTGTGTTCATGTGTGCTTGCCTGCCCCACCCTGATTAGCTCACCTGTCCCTCATTAGCCTACCCTTGGGTCTTTAGTTTGTGTGTTCCCGTGTCCCTGTGCTGGTTTGTCTTGTCAATCTTGTGTCCTCTTGCTTAGTTCTCCTAGTGATTTTGGATTTCTGTTTACTTTTCCTGGGCCTTGTCTGTTTATTGGAATTTTGATTCTTGCCTGCTCCCTGTTGGGTTTGTTTGCCTGTTTGGACTGCGTTCCCCGGTTTTGACCTTTGCCTGCTTCACCATCCCTTAACCCTATTGAACCTTTGATTTTTGTAATAAAATCACTTGAACTGCACAGTCTCTGCCTCTGGAGTCTGCATTTGGGTCCAGTTCCCTGTGTTACCCTTTCTGCACACTTGTGACAACCAACAGCTCAGGCAAAAGAGAATTTGCCAAGTCAGCTCACAAGAAAGAACAGAAGGTCACAGTTCTGCTGAATTAAATATTCAGTTTATTTCCGTAGCAAGAGATAGATGCAGCATGCTTCATTCCCACAGGACCTCCGTGTTTTTCTGTCAAATTTATCTTTTTGGTCTGGTAACTGAATATTTAATCCTATACAGCTGTGTCTTCAGTGCTTTTCTCTTATGCACTTGTCCACAGAGGGATTGAGTATATTTGCTTTATTTTGATGACGTGCCATCTGAGAGAGCTCCTTAATTCTTGGGTCTGATGTGATGAAGAATGCATATTGATGACAGGTCAGTCGCTGTTCCAGTTTTTAAAGCTGTTTGTGTGAATGTCCTTTATCTTTCTGACATTTTCATTCCTCTGAGACTGTGTCTGTGCATTTATGCACAAGTGGATGTTTTACCTCAGACTTCCTCCTGCTGGCGTTAAGCAGGGGGGCACGCCTCCATATAATGATTCATATAATGAGAGGAAATTAAACTGAAGGACCCCTGTAGGGAGACGAGTTGAACACAAAGACCCCCTCCCCCCCCTCCACATTGTGCCCTCCACCTTCACAAACCTTGACGCAGAACTCCCTCAGCTCCCAGCGTTTGGGCTTGCGGTTGAGTATGAGCTTCTCCAGCAGCGTGGGCTGCTCGGTCAGTGCTGAGACTCCCATCATACGGTTGTAGAGCGCTGTCAGCTGCCTCTCCAGCCGGTACTCCTGCACGTACTGCAGGAACACCTCCGTCTCCTTCTTGGTGAATTCTGACTGGGCTCTCACCTGAAACAAGCAGGGGTGGGAGAATTTCCTCTTTCAGTAGGGGGGTCAAGGGGGCAGACTCAAAGAAGGGCACAGATTCAAAAAAGAGAGGCATGTTTGTAAGATAAGAAAAAAATTGAAGGCCTAAAACTGTGTTCTTCTCCAGGTGGAGAGATATGAATGGAAACAAGAATCCATCCAAAAAAAAAAAGCGGTGAATAAATAATAATAATAAACCATACATGATTAAGCTGTGCATCTCTCTGTCTTTTCGCCTCTGTTTGTGTTCATTTTGTTTGTGATGATTTTAAAACTGGGATGGGACTTGTCCTCATATAATACCTGCAAATAAAAGGCCTTTTAATATTAAATCTGGTAGAACTAAACAGATGCTTCACTCATACAGCTGGTCACATATCTGCATTTACATAATACGCTTAGCATGATGAGTTCAGTCACAGCCATGCATCAGTGGAGGAAAACTGGCAGAGCGCTGGTTGCTCTTCAAGGACAGTTTCACCTTCAAGGCCCTTGACCATGTTTATAAAACCACCATATCTAGTGCTGTTAAATGAATATGTATATAGACAAAATTGCATTGAAATTGAAATTGTTTTTTCATGTTCTCTTTTCTCTCAGCTTTCCATCTATTGGCCAGCAGTAGGTCACAGATCACTGTTTTAATTCTGTCAGATCCTTCACCCTTTGTTTCTTGTCCAACATGCAGAATAAGAAAGTGGATCTCAAGGCTTCTCAAAGACAGTTTCAAAAGTTTGATCCTAACATTTATGTTTTTTTAAACAACTGCTTGAAAAACATTCATTCATAGACTTCATCAGGAGAAACACAGTTCAAGTCCTTAAATTAGTAAGCTTCTGTCCTTCTGAGGTGTCCTTGAGCGGGACATTGAATCCCCACCAGTCACAAGAGGGACTGCAAGCTGAGAACGTATCGGATGTCTTTCCTTCCAAATACAGAGACAAATAGCAGTGGACCCATGTATGCTTTCACTCACACTGTGAGAGCGATGGTTCCACCTTCAACAGAGTAAGGACACCAAACCATGGTATGATAGGAGCTCTCATCCTGACTGTTGTCCACTCATGTCAACAAACTATGACTAGTATACAATTGAAATGTATTAAAATTGTTGCATGAGGAGAAGTGAATGAAAGATTCTGCAACAATACAATACAACAATACAAATTATACCAAGGGCGCTTCTCTTACTAAGCTGATATTAGATTGCCAGACAAGAAGTTGGCTCCACTACATATAACAGCATGTGTGAGATCCAGGGACAGTTTCCTCACCGCTGTGCCCAGCTGGTAGTACACCACTGCCAGGTCGTCCTCCAGCTGGTGGACCTCCTGGTCGTCCAGCAGGCCGTTCACCGATGCTTCCAGCTCCTGATCAATGTGGTCCAGGTTCTTCTTGGCCACCTCAGTCTCCTCTGCTGTGGCGCTCCCGCCCAGGTAGGAGCATATTCCCTGGACCAGGACCCTGAGCACCACACACACACAAACACTCCTGATTCACTACAGTGACTATTTAAGCAAATGAGGGTCTGCATATGGAATAGAGATGTGTTCAGAAATGCAGTCCATGAGATGTTCAGATGCTTGTGTTTGACATGTCCAAAGGTAAAACTCACCTCACAGTTTGCATGTAGCCCACTGGCTCCAAAACTTTTCCAAACAACGCCATGGCTCCAGAGCGGTGTTCTGACAAATTAGCAAAGGAGAAAGTGACCCCACATTCTTGATAACTGGTGTAAGTTAGAAGTTCGAAATAAGTTAGAAATGATTCGCCATTATTTAGAAATAATTGGAATGCATGTAAATCTATGCACTGATTTGCACATAACACACTCACCTCATATGTTCGGTGAGCACGTTTGTCCTGACCTTCACAGTTTATCCAATATTTATACACTCTCCTGAACAATCGGTTAATCTGATAAGAGTTCTCCACCCACAGCTCTCTCTGAACTTGAGAGGAGGATGGAGCATGAAAAACCAATGCATGATAGGAGTAAATGTAGAGCTACGGATGCAGGCCATTATGATCACTACATTATAGTGTACATTGTTGAAATAACATTTTTATAGACAGACAGACAGACAGACAGACAGACAGAGTACTTTATTAATCCCTTTGGGAGGTTCCCTCCGGGAAATTGGCATCTCCATCGCATTCTCATATGTTGCACTGTTTAAATATAGAATACAAAGTATAAAATAGAATAGAAAAATAAAAATATATAAAATCTGAAAATGGACACCATAAATTAGGCAGTAGAGGTAGCAGGAATTTGAATCAAAATAGGCACTTGTAGGAGATTAACAGAAAATATGCATACGTGTATGTGTGTACCTGAGAGTAGCAGCAGTGGGTATGGTATGCTGATGGTAATGATAATCATAGAGTGCATATGGTAGTATAATATAATAAAATAATATAATATAATATAGCATGTAATAGTAGTATGATATAGCATATACAATGTATAACATCCAAGAGTATAACATACATGTACATGTATAATATAATAATATAATAATATAGTAGTGTAATGTGATGTAGACTACACTCCACTACATATAATAGTGATAGCAGTAATATACTACTAGTTAGTTATCATAATATAATAATAATGATAATAATATAATGTGTTGTATAATAATAATACTATACTAGTATACTACACTGTGCTATATGACATCAACAACAGCAGTGTCAGAAATAATAGCAGTAGGAGTAATGATAATAATAATAAGAGTAATAGTGATAACAGCAGTGACAGGTTTACATTTACCCTCTCTCTATATATATATATATATATATTGCACGGTGTCGTATTGCTAAACATTGAAACAGTCCAGTGATATTGCACATAGAGTTAAGTCCAGTTTTTTTAGTCCCTCCTTTCTTCTGTTCGTCGTCCTCCTCCTCCCCCCTAGTGAGGAGTGGAACAGTTTTGAGCTCAGTTTTGATTTTTGTCAATTTTGATTGCTCATGCTCAACGTGCTTATATTTGTTATTATGAAATATGGATATAATTATTATTATAAGCAGAGGTGAAAATCTCAATTTGTTATCATATTGTCCTGTCATTAACATTGACAACATAAGTACAAGAGAAACGGCTCTTCAGATGCTAAAAGAAGCTGTTTTTGTGGGGTGGGGATGCCTGTAGATAAATAATGCTTCGGTCAAAGGATCTATGTAATTCTAGAGACAGGAATCAGCTTAGGGAGGATAATTTTACCCGAAATTGAAATAAGATTAGATAAGCTTTATTGATCCCGCACAGGGGAAATTTACTGGTCATATAAGCTCGCAAAGCAGGCAAATTAAATAAAATACTCAAAACGTACAGATGGCAATGAAACAAACCAACGAAAATAAACCAACATAAATGTACTTTTGTTAAACAGAAAAGAGAAAAATGAAAACAATACAATAAATTAATCAAATGTTGAAAAGATAACTTGATGCTGTGAAATGGAAAGGGCAAATTCAAAACAGATGGCTAGATAGCTTTATATCTTAATTAATTTTATTTTTTTCCCTTTTTCTTTTCTTTCTATATTTTCATCTTCCTTTTTTTCACATTCCAATTTAAGCTTTTAATTTTAGCATTTACATGTAATATTTTCTATTTTTCATTTCAGGGTTTGATATTTCAATTTCCATTTTCAGTTTACTATTTCATAAGATGATATGATATGTCATTAGAGCTTGTAATTTCCTTTTTCTTTTTTTTAAATTGTGGCCTAATTATCCTCAATAGTAAAACACCACCTGACTCTATCTTCTGGAAAGCCTGGAAGAACATGAAGCAGCAACTGACAGTTCTTTGACTGTTCTGCAGTTCTGTCATGTGTTGTTTCTTGATCAGATTGATGGTATATTAATGGTATAATTTTTCAAGACTAAACTTGAGCTGAGGTCAGTCTATGTGACCTCTTGTGTTTGCTGACAAACAGCACCATCTTCTGGCAGCAGGGACCCGTTATTCAACCTCTGACAGCATACTGGTTATTTAGCTGACTGGGGAAGCCGCCTGCATTTCAAATGGAGACAAACATGAGAGAAACTATTACTGAGGCAGATTTATTGTGTAAGTACAAACTTACAAAATGACTGAGATGGACTTTGACTTTGATGGACTCTGTCAGCATGGTTATGAGCAGGACTCCATTTGACTGTACATCCAAATACCCACACAAAAGAAAAACTCACTTAAAATAACTTAAAAAATTAAAGGCTAAAATTACACAATCTTTTAATAGTCATTAGGCATTTTTTGTTGTGCCTTCTTCATTCGTCTTGTTTTTCCAGCAGTCCTGTTTGTGAAAAGAAATAATCCCCACAGTGAAGATAGGGGGCGCGAATGAAGCTACTGGGACGACGAGCGCCTACAACCCACGAAGAAGAAGACGCTTCCGCTCAAAGCCGGAAAAGGCACCAAAATTGAAAAGTTATTCCCGCCGGAGAGAGAAGGTAAAGAACCGGCCGTCCAGTGGTGTAATTGTAGGAGTTGGCTTGAATGTAATTTTGCATAAAATAAACCCTCAGCTGAAAATGGACCCGACGACGCGGTTCTTCTCCAAGCTGAAGAAGCTGGCGGTGTCTTTGGAATCAGAAACGGCCAAACTGCAGCACGTCTTTGAAAACCGAAACGATGAGAGTGACAGCGGTGAGTGGCACACAGACACAAGCCGACCTGTTGTTCAGCTCCTGTAAATCATGCACACATCATTCATGTCAATACTTTCTTATTTCAGAAACCACAGCGAGAGCTATGCGAGCATATCACGAACTGAACTGTAACGTAGGGGACCTAAAGGTAACGTTACTGTGACGTCATGATGGCAACTGTCCACCAAACACTGTTTATTAATCTTTACATGAATATCTTGAACACACCAAAGTCTACAGTGATCAGTAGGTTAATGTTACTTAGGTTATCTAGTTTCAAATATTTTTTTATTTGCTAACCACTGACATGGTGTTGGTGACAGTTGGTAGAATCACAGACTCTAAATATGGTATTTTATTATTCATATATAATAAAAATACATTTTCAATCTTATTATTATTGTTGTTATTATTAGGAAAATACATTGTTAAGTGGTAGCAAATACAAGAAGAATGAATAATTTCTTCATTAACCATTATCAGAAATTACTATGTGTAAAAGTTTTTTAAATGTATTATTCAACCCATTTTGTAGAGAATGCTATCACATGCATTATAAATCTTTGGGCCTCTTAACTCTTGAATGGACTTTACTGATCATCTGTGCTCGGCTCTGTTACAGGGGCAGGTCCAGGAACAGTTAGCTCAGCAGAAAGCTCGGGAGAATGAGGTGAGCAGCTTCATTAAGGCCTGTAGAATGATGGAGCAGAAGGTCACTGAGGACATCCAGACATTGAAGGAGTACTGGGAAAAATATGGTTATCAGGCCCCCCGAGACGCCCAGATCCCAACCCGTAAGTAATGTCTTTAGTTATATCAGTGGGAGTCAAACGTACTTTACCTGTGAAATTTAAAGATATGTTCACAGTACAATATAGTACTGTAGATGTAATGCAGTGTAAGGTATTAAAATGATTATGTCCTGTGTTTTTAACTGTTAGATAAAGGTGCCTTCCAAATGTGTTTTCATTGTGGCCTTCTCTCATGCAGGGGCCAAAAGTCATGAGTCGGCTGCTGAAGATGAGGTAGCCAATGAGAATGACAATAACTCAGCAGGAGAAGGGGGAGACCATGAGGAGGCTGGAAGTAATTGCTCCTCATCGCCTCCGAGAGCAGCACTGCCGCCCTCCACTGATGTGCTGCGAACCCCGCAGCTCTCTGACTTCGGTCTGTCTGAGATGGAGCTGAAGAGAGCTCTGGCCGGGGCGGACTGGTGCTCTGAAGTGCCGAAGGTTAAAGGTGTGTTTATGAACAAAGCTTGAACAAAAGAACTGACGTGTTCAACTCAGATGTATTTGGAGTATAATGTGTTCCGACCCCCAAATCACAAAATTAGCAAATGAAGTCGTCAGCACTTGCAATTAAGTATGTAACACAGTAATGATGCACAGCAGCAAAGGGAAATGGACAAGTTTCAGCTCTAGGCTTTCCTCAGCATTTCTTAGACATTTGAGGGTGTGACCTCTATTAATGGCAGCAAGGAACCTGCTGGTGATTAACAAAGAATTGAAACAGATCATCAGAAGTTAAAAATAGTCTTAAGAAGAAATATATTCTTGCAAATATATTCCAGATAAGTGAATTGATGTACACTACATGTGAAATCATGTGCAGAACCTCCACAGAAAATACAAATACATGTACGTCAATAATACCCATCTGTATTCATGAAGTCAGCTACACCTGACTTTTCCTCTGCTACCCCTCAGAAAGTCCCTGTAAGTTGATGGGATTGGTTCCTTCGGCATGTGAAGCATGAAACCCAGACTGTCATTGGTATACTGCAGTTCCACAGCAGCCATGGTGTTAACTGCTTATTCCACTCATGAGATGTCTTGGAGAAAGTAAAGGAAGATGCATTCAAAATATGTTTTGATTGTGACTTTCTTATACAGGGTCTAAAAGTCAGGAGTCAGCTACTGAGGATGTGGTCGCCAGTGAGAAAGAACCTACATCAGTGGGAGGAGAAGGGGGGGTCCAGGAGGAGGCTGGAGGTAATCACTTCTCATCACCTCCAAAAGTGGAACCGCCACCCTCTACTGAGGTGCTACGGACCCCGCAGCTCTCTGACTTTGGTCTGTCTGAGATGCAGCTGGAGAAAGCTGTGACTGGGCCAGAGTGGTGCTCTGGAGTGCCCCCTATGCCTGAGATGAGCCTCCCTCGCCCCGCACTTAACACGCCCTCGCCACCACCTGTGTCCACAACTCCCAAATGTGCCCTGCGGATGGATGACGATGAGTTACTGACACCCCAGATGCATGACTTTGGCATCACAGAGGACACCATGTGTCTGAACAACGATTTCACTATGGATCTGCGCCGGAAGACCATGGACAAGCCCCCAAGGTAGAGCATAATGAGCAGTACATAATGGATACTATATATGACCTTCACTGACCTGTACTGGCAACCTGCAGCATTTGCAGCAGTACTGCTAAAGATCTTTCAGTCTGTAGTCACTGCTTATCACTGCATTATAGTATCTTCTTTTTTAACAGACCACCACAAGACAAACCTGTACCACCAGTAAATTCACTTATGGAGAGTTTGCAAGCCAAAGGTATGAAACTGTTAAAGCTTGTCTTTTCACCAGTCAGGAGTCTGTTCTTCTGCTGTATGTCCTCCTGTATATTTTTCCAGATTAATCCAGAATTTTGGCATTTCTGACCTGAAAATGACCCACATGAATCATGCAGATCTGTGAAAAAATATTTTAAGGTTATGCCAGATACTCTGTCCTCTCCTCTGCATGTTTAACCAAGGGCAAGGCTCAGCTCCCACAGACACACAGAGCAGAGAGCAAAGCTGAGAATCAGGTGAAGTGAAGAGCTGAACTGAACGTACAGTAGAAGGGACTGATAGTAATTAATGCCTGTGTTCTTCATTCTTTCTAAACTTCACTTCATATTTTGATATCAGGCATAATATTTATTTTACTGACTTTTTAAATTTGTTTCCAGTGAGATATTTTTAAGTGTATGTAGTGATGTTTCTGTTGTAAACTTTACTGCTGCTGCCATAGAAACACTATTATAATAAATATATACATTCTAATCTTGCTCTGAATGTGTTCTTTAATAAAAATGCTAATTTAAAAAACTCATTCTTTAGTAATGAAAAACAGTTAGAGTATTGATACAGAACCAAAAAGAGTACGGCTACAATGAGGATATAATCCTGACAATAGCCACTTCTTCAGCTGGTTAGTGGTTAAAGCAGTCACAAAACTGGCTGAGGGGTTTTTTAAAAAGATTTTTCAAGTCATCTTAGCTTTAATCTTTGAGTGAATATTGGATACTAAAAACATGAATAAAATATTATGGGCTTTTCAGAAAACCTGTACTTAGTTTACAATTTACATAATAGTAATAATTTAGTAATAAACCACCGTCCTTTCAAAATGAAACATGTTTTGCTGTCCCCTTAAATCACATTGTTCTTATCGCCTACAGCAGACAACTTGGAGTCCCCAGAGACACCTGAGTTTTACACCCCAGGGTTCAAAATCAGAAAGACAAATGGTCACTACTCCCCACATGCGCAAAGCAATGGTGACCCAGAATCCCCCAGCTCTGAGGTCTCAGCATTTCAAACAGCACACATGAGTCAAGTGGTAAGAAACATATAAAGAATGTGTGTATGTGGAACATTTGATTGATGATGTTTTTTTATATTTTTCTCCTACCCTGCAGTCTGAGCATCTAAATTGGCCTTTAGCCAATAGGGATTTGATTTTATGTCATTTCTTTATTTCCTCATACAGACTGGCTGAATACAACAAACTTTCAGCACAACAGTGTAACAAAGTGCAAGTGAATTATGACAAATTGAAAATAAAAATGTATTGCTAAGTGTTTTGTCAATATCCTGTGTTTTACTGATTTATTGTTCTACAGCCAGTCAATTCATGAGGGGCACAAAGGAAATTTCTAATATTTGCTTTTGACTCCTGTGCAGTGAAATATAAAAGATACTATAAACTTGAGGCTCCTTATTTACTGTATCTGTCTTTGTACCTGTCATGTTCACCTCCAGAGAAGTGCCAAAATGCTGAATAAGACTAGTGAGCATGAAAAGGTGACCAAGGAGCCCACTATCAATAATCTGGAGCTGGACGGACAAACCCAGGAGTTCAGTCTGGGGACACCTCGCTGCAGGATGGACTTCCAAGAGCCCAGCACTCCAGAGATGCTAGATCTGAGCTGTATTACACAGGACATCCGTAAAGTGTGTTCCTTAAGTTTTTACTTTGATTTATCTGCTTGCCAGCTGCCTGTAGTTTTATTTCATGACCAAGAAAAGAACCATCAACATCAAAAGCAACTTTATATGTGTTCTATTCAACTTCCTGCCGCACTCTCCTTATGTGCTTTTCTTTTACTTATGTTGTCTCCCTTATTTTGTAGCTTGTGTCCCCGGCTCAGTTGAAGAAGACAGCTGTGGCGGTTGTGCACCCACAGATCATACCAGAAAAAGATAAACACAGGTAAAAGTGACTTACAAAACCAGGGATTGGTCCTCTTTGAAGAAATGCTTTAATAAGGGTGGCACTAAATTTATTTATAGAATCTCCGTACTAAAGTTGCAGACCAGATGAGATGAGTAGAAGAAAAGAATATTAATTCAGATATTCAGGGATGTAATGATGTAATGAGATTTGGTCATTTTGAGGTGGTTAGTTTTATACATTATTAGTCGCGTTGATTAGTTTCTGCTAAAAGTCTGTTAGTCTAATCTAATCTATTCTTGCTGGTTTATTCATGCTGTCCTGTATTTTTGATCAAGTAATGAATTTTAACGTGTCCTCTTCCATCCACCTCCAGTGCTGTGAGTGTGTCGGTTGTGTCGGAGGGCGAGTTCCAGAGTTTACCCAGCTACCTGAGGCAGATGACTCTGTACAACCTCAACCAGGCAATCCACAACATCAACAAGTTTGCGGCAGAGTGTCCAGGTCAGTGCTACAGTTCAACAATTAAGATATTGTCAATGAACAGTATGTTGTGTAAGTGGTTGCAAGTCAGAGAAGAGGACTTATAAAAAATACATGGCATTACATATATTGATGTTGGCAAGCATTCATCTCACCAAGTTGGAAGTAAAAGATGTTGTCTCAGTCAACAGTAACACCATGTTAAAATTCTCTCCTCCAGTTTCCTGTTTTCAACATGTGCCCATGAATGCAGCAGAATTCAGAAGCAAAGTCACTATTGTCTGGTTACCTGGTCCATGAACACAGTGATCCAAATATGCCAGTTGAATTCAAAATCATCCACTCAACAGGTTTACTTCACTGAATTTGAAGAGCGCTTGCTGTCTACAACATAGTATCCAGAATTATGTTGACTTTATTTACATTCAAATGAAAAACAGATATGCTGATTTGACTAATGCTAATAGATATTTGTATTGTTTTGGACTGTTGATCAAGTTCAGTTAATAGTAATGTTGCCACTTGCATAAGTTCAGTTGACTGTTGAGCGATAGAAGATCATGTGGTATAGTCCGTTTTTACTTAACTGTATACATATAGTGTTAGTAAAGAGTTGCCTGTGCTAGTCAGTGGTCAGTGCTCCTCCACAGCCTGAATTGAGCCTTAATCCCTTGCAACAAATAACCATGAGAGTAGAATACGCAGCATCTCTTGGAGTTCATTACTTCAAAAGGATCCAATAGCAATGCATGACTATTTTATCTCTGGAGTTAATTTACACCCCAGGGCTGTATTACATGGGATCTGTGATATCACACTTGCCGGTGTAAACTCACAGCTCTCATATGTTTAGTGTGCTTGACCTCAGCTGCAGTAGCATTCATCAACCCCATCAACTGGATCAATAAACTCTACTATAACAACTGATAATAGGGTACAGACGGCCACCTACACCTGGTTACAACCAGTAACCTTGTGTTGCTCACCAACAGTATGTGACCACAAAAGCTGGATATGCATAGTGTGATGTAATGCCTGTACAAGCTCAAGTGGCAAGGTTATTTCACCTTAAGAGTTGGTTTACATCTAACAACCACAGTGCTAGTCAAGGGTAATGTTTGTGGTATAGCCAGCTCAGCTGTCACATACACGGTTTTATTTTCGTACACATGCTGCCTGCTCTAAGTAATGTCAAGTATGTTAACTGAGTTAGATTCAGATAGCAAGCACCACCACTCAAAAAAAATTGTGATGGCAATATAAAATAAATTCAACAAATTGAATGAGTTGGCAATTACACTGTAAATGTGTTATTACAGTGAGTTAGTACATAAACAGGAAGACTGGATTTGCAAACCTTGGTTACATTGTCCCTAATCCCAGGAAGAAACGATGCATCCCACGTGAAAGAACTTGAGAAAACTAATCTTAAACTAGTATACATTCCACAGAAGTGAAACAGGTACAGTTTGCTAACTAATTTAACAGGTTACCTGAAATGTTGTATGACAGACAGCTAGTATACTGGCTAGCTTGGACCACACTAAACTGATTGCAGTAAAACTAATTTACCGTCTCAAATTACAGACCATCAATGGAGTACCTACAAATAACGATCCAACAAGGGCATTTGGAGAGTGGACAAAAGATGTGTCAGTTAAACTGCTATGGAACTGTGCCAGCAGCTGTTAGCTGAAACTAACTGTTGGTGGTAGTTTAAGTGTTTCTTTTATCATTTTCATCAGTGTAACTTTTGTTTGGCTTTGATATTTCCACACTCTCAAAACTACCTCCCATCACTCAAAACCAAGCAAGACAATAAGGATATAAAAAAAGGTGTTTCCTCTAAGTTTAAGTACATAAAAGCTGAAGTTTGTTGGGTTTATTCTAGCAAATGACTGTATGATTAAGAAGTACTTAAAACAAACAAAAACTAGAAAAACTACAACATGGGACCTATTAAGAGCACTTTTTTGTACTTGGCTGACTCTTCTAATCGATTGCTGGACTGTGGTGCCCCCTGCAGGAGAAAAGACAGAGTTTCAGATGGAGGAGCTGAGGAGGATTACCAATGTTGGAACCAAGACTCCTGTGTACATCCTCTGTCTCACCGAACTCAAGAGGCTGACGCATGTGGGAGGAGCCAGGAACACCTCTGTGTATAAACTGAACACACAAAGCTAAAGGTTGCTCAACCACATTACACTTTGTCTGATTGGGAGCCTAAATGTAGTCTCATCTCCACTCATAAACTGTGGCAGTCTCCTACGTTTCAGTCAGTATACACTGAAAAAAAAGAACATTTTACAAGAGACTGAGTGCTGACTGAGCAGACTTACTAACTTTTGTATTGTAAATAATTCTGATGTATGACTAGTCAATAATTTGCACTTCTGTGGATTTATTCTGGCTTCAAACTGGCCTGTATATAATAAAAAAAATAACACATTACTACACATATATGAAAATGCACTCTCTGAATACTGTTTGACATGTAGCTTATTAAAAAAAGGATCAAATAATAATACATTGACGCAGTATAATCATATGGCCTGAACATTATTAATTAAGGCTTTAAAAAAAAGCCTTCTCTGGTTCCAGGCTAACAGTTGACTTCTCTTGCCAGGGTCCTGGCATTAAAAATTCTGCCACATAAATGTCCAAACACGCACACAAGACTTTGAAATGGGAGATGCTTGATATTGTGTGAACATCTACAATATCATGACAAGTAGGCAAACTCAGATGCTAAGAAAGATCATTGCGATTCATTGGAAAGTTCTGCAACAGCTACCAAACTAATCTTTGTTTACAGGGTCCAGTACTTTCAGTCTCATTAGCTGCATGCTGTAGCATCAAGATTTCCATTCATTCACTCGCCCACGAAGGAGCCTTGATCAACCACATGGGACCTATAGAGCATGAACAGCTCTAGACCAAAAGTACACAGGGTGGCTGGCATAGGATTGACCAAATAGTGCATATATAATTCGTCCTTTATTAATGTGAATATATGGGCACAAAAAGTGAAGAACTACCAGTGACAATACTGTTTGCACAGCATTCTCAGCTCTGCTGGTGTTACCAGGGTCAGCAGAATCATAGCTGCCTGCTGTGAATTCAGTCAGATCATACTCGTGTTGTGTCCTAGTTAGTTCAACTACAGTCCAGCACGGCATCATTTGTCACAATTCTGGCATCAACGAATCGTACACAAAGTTGGTTAGATGGAACCAGGCTAACGTCAGTAAGTAGTAGCATCTAGCTAAACATCTTCATTAAGCTAGGCATATAGCCGCTGCGCTAGTGTTTTCTCTGGCTGCGATCTTTGAGTGTTTTTTCTTCAGTTCCTCTATTAGACTCCTGAAATATATTTAAATGTTGGTGATTTCCATCATATCTCTTATTTCAGGCCGTTAGCTTTGGATGCAGCACCGCGTGAGCTAGGGTCGCAATTCAGTGACGTCGCCAGAATATGATCCAATCGGATCGGTGAATGCAAACGACCGTTGATGACGTTGACCCTTTTTTTGCCACCCTCTGGTCGGCCACCATTTTGGGAGTCAAAGCACCCAACAAATAGCAGCGCACACCTCCACGCATCTCTGTGGCCTTACTATGGTTCACACATGTGTGGTGGCCGGCTGTAGGAACAGAAGAACACCGGGCACCAGTTTATCATTCTACCGTTTCCCCCGGGACCCCGAGAGGAAGCAGCGCTGGATAGCTGCTGTGAACCGAGAGGGCTGGGTGCCGAACGACGGCAGTCGGCTGTGTAGTACTCACTTCATCTCAGGTATGAATGCAGTAGAACACAAGAAGTATCCCGCTGTGTGCTTGGATGAACGGGGCAGGGAATCCTCAGAGGGATGCACTTCATGAACTCCATTTCCTGTAGTCCACATGTGGGTGGGTTGTTATTTGTAAAGATTTCTTCTTTGGTTAAATTTAGTGCTCACAGTGTCACATTTGTGGCAATTACAATGTGTAACACACTTGGTTTAATGGCTAATGCCAATGTTTTCAAAAGGATCAAGTTATTTATTTTATTTTATTTATTCATTTTGACTAGCACACAGTTAACTCTTGAGTTATTACATTGACATCTTAAAATTACTATTTTTTAAAAGTCTATAATTAGTTTTAGTGATATTAACAGAAAACCAAAACTATTTGCACCTGTGAGACTTAAAGTATTAAACAAAATTAAAGAACCTTTTGCAATAAATCAAAAATTTATTGCAAATGGTTCTTGAATTTCATTAACTCAGTGACTAGTGCCAATCTGTTTCCAGCTTATTTGAAAGCCATTTTATTCAGTAGTTTAATTACAAATTAAACTAAAGTTGGAACACTTATTTCTACCGTATTATTTATGTATGTTATTTTCATACCTCTTTCTATGTTTTGTTTAGTGTCTAGTAATTTAGTTTTGTAGATTTCCATGCTGTTAATGTAATGTTGTTCAAAGAGAAACTTTTTCACAGATACATTAACTGACCAGTGACTCAGGAATTGTTTTTAAATTGTCGAGTTATTTTCAAAAAGTTATACTCTAATTCATGGTAGTAATTTTTATCCTCTCTGTAACATGGACAGTGTTTCTTAACAACAAAGTAATTAAGTAAGAGTAAATTAGCTAGATAGGGGGTACTATACTTCAATCATACTTACGTATCATTACTTGTTATATAACTGGAGCTATAATTGTCAATCAGAACAGGCTCTTAATTGTCAACCCATTAGAGACCACATCAGAGAGATCCTAATCCTAACCCTAAAATTCTGTTGCTCTTTCAGCTGTTATCAAACTGCTCAATTTGCTGGTTTTGAGTGGGACAAGAGGAAAAAACATGGCTGCTTGCCCACTATGATTTGTCCTGAAACTCTACTGACTGAAGACAATTCCGTTTTTGTATGTTCAGCAAATTTTTTACCTCCCCATGTACTGCATCTTCTTTTTCCACATACAGGTAAACAGGTGAAGAATCCACGTTCGCCAGATTATGTTCCTTCTGTATTCACGGCAGCTCCCTTATCCCCAGAGATGAAAGAGCCAGGAGCCTTGGAGGTCCCGGACAAGCAGGAAGCACGGGTGGAGGCAGCCAATGCCTTGTTGTTCCTGCAGGGCCAGGGCCGGTCTGTGGCGGGGGAGCGAGGCCAGGAAGAGCAGCCTGAGGAGAGGAGCCTCCGGGAGCCGGAAGCCATTGTGGAGGAAAGTGCATCATCTTCCCTCAGCACAGATGAAGATGATGATGACGACGATGATGATGATGATGAATCTATGAGTGACAGCAAGAAAGGAAGGTTCGCTCAGACGTCTGATGCAGCGGTTAACTTTGAAGACATCCTGAAAGCCTTGAAGAAGGAGAACCAGATGCTCAAGGAGTCAGTGGAGAAAATGTCCCTCTCTGAGAGCTCCTTGAGGAACGATGCAGAGAAAGTAAGGTTTTACACTGGTTTGCCCAACTACTTTGTCCTGGAGACGGTCATGTGGCTGCTGGCCCCTCACATGGACGCCATGAAAAACGTGAAGCTCTCCAAGTTCCAGCAGCTGCTCCTCACGCTGATGCGACTCCGCCTGGACCTCCGCAACCAGGACCTGGCCTACCGCTTCGGCGTGAAGGTGGGCACGGTCACGAGGACAGTGCACCAGATGGTCAGCATCATGTCCTCCACTTTGGTGCCGACGGCCGTCTTCTGGCCCTCCAGAGCCGAGCTGCGGAAAAACCTGCCGGCAGCTCTGCGCACCTCCCACCCCGACTGCGCTGTCATCATAGACTGCTTCACGGTGCCTTTTGAGGAGCCGCTCTCCCGGGGCCAGCAGCAGCAGCAGCAGCAGCAGCAGAGGGCGGTGGCAGCCTCTCCGGCACTGGGGACAACTTGTAATGTGTTAAAGTATTTGATTGGTGTGGCTCCACAAGGTGTTGTCACCTTCGTCTCCAGGGGCGTGCTGGGGAACGTCAGTGACAAAAGCCTGGCTGAGGGCTGCGGCCTTCTATGCAAGCTGCTGCCGGGCGACGTGGTGTTGGCGAGTCGTGATCTCGACATTGCAGATTCTGTGGCCGCCCGTGGAGCCCTGTTTAAAATAGCTGGTAGCTACCAAGGAGGAGCGTACGGGAGGTCGGAGGGCTCGCCGCCGCCGCCGCCGCCTGATGCTTCCTCTGAGACAGCGAGCGTGCAGAGGCATGTGGACAGGGTGATCTCCATGGTGAAGCAGAGGTACGCCATGCTCACAGGCCCCGTCGAGAGCCCCTTCACCACGGCCTCTGAGCGCACGTCCAACCTCTCAACCTTTGATAAGATTGTGCAAGTTGCCTGTGCCTTAAACAACCTGTGCATCTCTGCTGCTCCACTAGAATGATTTGTACAGAGAAGCCTAGTACTCCTTAATGCTGGTCCGGCGCTTCAGTTCCCTTTACTGCTTTGGACCTTATTCTGCCTTCTCCCACTCCATCCCTGTGTCAACACTACATGATCACTGCAGAGAAGTGATTCATACTTATCCACTTTAATTTACACTTCCAGTCTGTGTCTCTCCCTGTTATTTAGCTCAGTCTGACTCGGAGATAAGAGCTCTTCTCTCAGATCCAGAAACCACATTGCGAAGATGTGATGTCATTAAGTTATGCAACTCCACAGATGAAGAATGGCAGGCTTGCAAAGGATGTTGTTTTTTTATTTAGGCCTTGATTGACAGCTGTGTGAATAAAATGTACCTTTAGCCATTTGTAAATACAGAGGTATGTAAACTGTTGGGGTGGTGCAGACACTGTTCCTGTGCCATGCTGGAGTCTGCAAGTTTTTATTGTCATCCCCGGCAAAGACTGGAGCAGCTGACTTCACTGATGACTCCCTCCGTCTGTTGAACAAATGGCATTTGTTGGTTAAACAAGCTGTTTTGTTGCGTCCCTGCTTATAAATCAAGAACATGACACACAATATAGAGAGATATAAAACAGATTGAAAGGAGAACAGCATGCAGAGTAACAGAGCTGACAGATAAGAGTCTCCCTGCCTGCTCACCGTGCAGGGATAGAAATGTGTCATGGGTAATGAGGGATTACGGATAAACTAACCCTTTTTTGGCATTTTCACACGTTTTGCCCGCCAGCTCGATTTTACAACAATAGAACACAATCACTGGGGGATGATTAGCTACCTGTTACCACCCACGGACCAATTTACTACCATATGGCCAGGGTCTGCTGTTCGCTCGCTTTGGAGAAACACAGCTCAGTTCCAGAGGTTTTCAACAATAGCTTCATGGTTTACCGCACGGCGTGGAATGGCAGATGTCCTCTTCGACAACTTTCATGACTTTAACACGAAATAAACAGCCCTCCCTGCAGAAACTGAAACTGCTGGGTGGTAAAATAACTGAAATGGACCAAAAAGATAAATAGTTTGACCACAGATCAAGATTAACTATAGTACAGCAGTGATGGAATGTTAGGCCACATGGATTCACTCAGTGCTTCCAACCTGGGCTGTAGAATTAACAATGATGTCAATATTTACAAGGCCACACTAGTGTTTTAGAGATGTTTGTTTGTGGGCTTTATTTTAGTATTCCAATTCAGTGTTTTGCCAAAATGCCTTCTTAATACACAGGATTTTCTTTGGGCTGGTGAGGAAGGAGAGATCAGTGTTGTTTCCCATGTTTCTGGGATCATTTTGCAGAACTATGTGTTGGTCTAACATCACATAGAAGGGAGAAGGGCAAACTCAGCTGACAGTGACAGTTCTTAAAGGAAAAACTTTGCTGGCATTTGTATGCTGAAACTAAGCGCTATATTCTTTTACCTGCTTCTGTATTTCTTTGCAGTGAAACTAAATCAAAGAACAATAACAAATTCCAAAAAAGTTGCAATGATTTGCAATTCTTATTTGACCTGTATTCAGTTGAATACAGTACAAAGACACTGTATGTAATGTTCAAATTCAGAAACTTTATTGCTCGAGGACGCTAATTGTTGAAGGTCTGAAAGTGAAATTCGTTCACATTTCTGCTCGATGGGACACTTGCTCTACAGTCCAGGGTCTTCATTGTTTTGTTTGATGATGTGCCACTCTTTTTCAATGGGAGAACGGTCAGGACTGCAGGCAGGCCAGTCTTGTACTCGCACTACTACAAAGCCATGCTGTTGTAACGTGCAGAATGTGGCTTGGCAATGTCTCACTGGAATGAGCAGGTAAATCTCTGAAAAGAAGAGAAAAGCACACTTTTCCTCTTTGTGTCAGCCCGTCACAGATGAGCTCATTCCCCCGAGAGCATCGCAGGCATTCGATGTTGGCTCTCTCTCTTTGGATCCTCTGAATCTTTTAATTGTATTATGGATTGCATATGGTGAAATCCCTCAGTTCTTTGCAATTATGCATTGAGAAATGTTGTTCTGAAACTGTTGGACTGTTTACCCACGCAGTTTTCCACAAAGTTAACCTTGCCCTATCCTCGCTTGTGAACGACTGAGTCTTTCCAGGATGAACCTTTCAGACCCAGTCATGATCCTCTCACCTGTTACCAATGAACCTGTTTACCTGTGGAAGGATCCAAACAGGTGTTTCTGGATCAGTCCACAACTCTCACAGTCTTGTTGCAGTAAATTCAGAAAAAAGGTAATGTTTATTAGTTAAAACATTAAATATGTCTTTGTATTGTATTCAGTTGAAAATAAGTCCAAAGGGATTTGCAAATCACTGCATTCTGTTTTTAGTTCTGTTTTTCACTGCATCCCAACTTTCTGGAATCTGGGTTGTGTCATTACAAGTGATTGAAGGAGATGTCTTGTAAAAGGAATGATTTCTTGAAGGCAAGCAGAGTGAGATTTTTCTCACAAACACTAGAGTGTTGTTGGCAAGGTTTAATTAACACTTTGTTCAGCTGAGCACATCAGCTTCAGCGCTTGGAAAATGTACAGTTAATTTGTGACTGTAATTCTCTTTGACTTTGTTCTCTGTGTTCTGTTTTTGATAACAGTTTTGAGCTATGAGTACATACTACAGTGATGCTTCTGTTAGTTGCAGTACAAGGCTGCAGGCTATTTTCAAGAAAGGTTACGCAGCCATTAAACTGTAGTTTGAATGTTTTTAATGATTTGTCAAATTAATTAAATTAAGATATGGGATCACACGCAGTCACATAAACTGAAAATCTGAAGTATGAAATGGATCAGCACTGCTATGGTTGGTGCAAAGATGTATGAAAAATTCAAAAATAATTATTTCTTTAAGCAGGTTTTTATCTTCAGAAATGCATGTGTTTTTGATGAACAGACATGCTTCCTTTCCAAAGTGAAGTCTTTGTCCTGGTGGCCCTGAGCGCTTGTTGACTGAGGGATGGGAAAGAAAAGCTTTGAGAGGAGAGTTACTGAGAGTAATCATTAGAAAGTTGAAGCAAGACAGTATGATGAATACTGTGACATCCTTTTCCTTGGAATTTTTTTTAACAATCAAATTCTTACTTTACAGTGTTAGGAATGGCTAAAAGTAAAACCTTTTTCAAGTGAATGGAGGTTGAATCTCTATTATGTTCAAGCAGAAATAACACAATGTTTCGTTTCAGGTCAGAGTTGCTGATGTTGATTTTTCTTCCACAAACTTGATGGCTCACTTTTCATGAACTCCCACTTTAAACGATGTGCTCCTAGGTTGAGATGAATGTGACATGTTTACAGACTCATTGGTTAATGTCCATGTTTTTTTTTAATGTTTTTCCTCTGTCTCACTCATCACACTTCACTTTTAATGCCACGCTGTTTGCCTTTATTGTTATGGGTGCATGTGCTTCCATGATGTGTAACCTCTACAGATTTCAGTTCTTGTTTAGTTTTTTCTCATGATTGCCTCTGTGACTGAACAATTAAATACTCAATACTGAGAAGTTGTGTTTTTGTGTGTATATGTGTACAGGCATTTCAGTTTTATAGTACATGTGCTGCCCCCTCTTTTGTCCATGTGTTTGACATTGTGGTTACTGATAATAACGAATAGGCCTGTATTTGCGTTCACACTGATTTGTGGCCTTTGGCTCCTTGGTTAAGTTTCCTTCCAAGGCCAGAGAGGAGTGACTGAGTAATGTACTGGTATTTTTTTGATATATCCAGGAGAGAAATGCACTGGAGGAAGCCCCTCCTAGAATATGTGCGGTCAGAGAGGACGAAGAGTGAAGACATCTCACTCTGTTGCTTTTTAAAGTCACTATGTGTAAAATTTGAAACTGCCGACCTGGGGCGCCCCCAGTGGTTGACAGAGAATTCTTATTTTCCTGCAAAGACAAACTTGTGCTATTCGGAATAATTTTAAAGCGGGTACAGTCACACATAACTCAGTTGTGTTTTCTGTCTTTTTCAGAATCTGATCCTTCAAGACAAGGCTGAAAATGCACTTTTTCTATTGCAGTCATGTTTTTAAAAATGCACCAGATTGTCAATATCAATCCCTCTTTCGAGATTACACATTCTGAGCTATTTTATTCAGTGTCCTATTTTTCCCCCTCAGGTGAAATGAAAATATTTTAGTATCCTTTCTTTCAATCATACAGTTTTCATAATAGGTGACACGACTGATTAGTAATCACATATTACTTTAGCTATATGGTTTAACATGTTGTATATATTTTTAAGACTTTGCTTTAAGAATCATGTCAGAACTTTAAAATTAAAAAAAAATGAACATAAGGTTTGAATTTACACCTAAATATTTTGGCTTTTTTTAAATAGTGGTACTGTGAGTTGTTGTGCACTATAAAAGAGCTCAATAAAATGTTGATATTGTCTAGCAGGCAAGTAGTACAAAGTTACCATTGTAGTTTTTCCTTGAAAATGTTGATGTAATTGACATATCCCAAGTGTTGAGATCACATCCAGTGAAACCTGTCTCGCTCACATCTTTTAATACGTTCTACGGTTCAGGTAGATAAACTACTACAGATTAATAATCGCTTCTGATTAAAAGAAAGCCACTGAGTAAATCATGCCCTCATAGACGATCTTCGGCTCCGTGCTGACGTGCGTCGGTCCCTCACGTGACCTGTGGAATGTTAACAATGCAGCGAGTGTCCAACTTTGTGCTGCATTTCTGCTCCTGCCTGCAGTCTGCGGAGAAAATGGAGGCACATTTCATCATATTTACCCCGCTCCTCCGTCCCCGCTGAGCTCCGAGCCTCGACCTACGCGCTCGTTAACCGAGAAAAGGGACTTTAAAAGCGCTCGTTTGACGGGACTTTCTCTCCAGTCTGAGGTCCTTCTTGCTCCTTCTCTCACATGGTAAGTTGAGAGTTACTTTTCTGGGGAGGGGAGTGGTGCTGAGATTTATTTCCACGACTTGTTGCTGAGGAAAAAGTGCTCTGTTAAAGTGAGGGACAGAGGAGAGGGAATGTCCCTGTGTCCTCAGTGTGAAGCTCTGGGGACAGTAGGACGACCTGAGGAATGTCCTGGCTCCTGCCCCAGTCTGGGACACAGGACAGGGGCTTGTGGACGGTCTCATGTCCGGGGGCCCGTAAACTACACAGACACCATTTTGGATCGGTTTTAAAGCTTTGGCACGAAGTGAAGAGTAAACACAACAGTCTGTTTTACACATTAAACACTGGTGCGGATTTGAAGTGATTACAGTTATGTCGGAATCGACACATTTTTCCTGCAGACCCCAACTTTCTGAGCTCTACAGGGGCCCAGACTCCATGATGGGGACCACTGAGTTCTAGTAAAGGAGAAGCAGGAGTTGTCCAGCTGCTCAGATGTTGAGTGTAGCAACATCCAGACTCATTTCAATGTTTTACATGAGTTTCTAGAGCAAGACTTTGTGCTCAAATCTATAATAACTTGAGAAGAGTGGCATGTTAAAAACAAGCTGCAAAGACACATAAATGCCTCCAAATTAACTCTGGAATTATGGGATCATTTTTTAGTCTTAACTCTCAGATAATGGCGTGTGAGTCTGTTTTGAAAGTGGAATTAAATGTCCAAGATGTATGCAGATTTTTTTTTTAATGTGCTGTTTTCAGAAGGCCTGCATAGTTTGGCACTGATGCAACCATGTGTTTCATTCAGGTGTGCTGCTACTACTACACTCAAACACACACTGTCTCTCTCCCTCTGTGACCTGACACACTTTGTAGGACATTTAATTGCCAGCTGTTTTTGGTCTTATGGGCTCAGGTGTTTGATTTGCAGGAACATAGCTCCTTAAGTGCCATCCGACTCCTCTGAACAGAGCAGCAAGCCTGAGTTATGCAAAACTGAATCACAACACTGAGTTTTATTTAGACGCTTTCTGTTCCCTCCAGTGTGTTTCCTGAGGCGAGAGGTCACATTTTTTTTAAACAATTAGACCCATTGTTCGTAGGTTATGATGTTGCAACAGTGTGTTGTCAGGTATCAGGCCACAGCTGGAGTTCATTGTGTCAGGCCGCGCTGAGGCATCTGTCAGGGAAGAAGCACAGAGATGACTGCACACAGATGCTGCCAGATGTTGGCTGTGGCCATCGAAGCTCTGCTCTCTATTTTATTGTGTACCAGCAGGTTACCAGGAAAATAAATAAACAAACAAACAAAGCAGGTGGCAAAATAGCAAAGAAGCTTGGTGACACTGGGAATGAGACAGCCCCTGTGTCCACACCATGTAAACTGTGTCTGTGCTTCCTGTGACTCTGATGCTCATGTGCGTCTGTTTCTGGACGTCAGTGACTGTAGAACTGTGTGGGTGTCGTGTCTGCCTATTGTCACCTGGGGATTTTCAGGGATGTTTTGAATGCTGAAGTTGGATTAAACATTCTGTTAAACTGGGCTGGGATAACATTATTTATACTCTGCATAAAGAGAACTGTAAGTTTATACACTGGAGAACACTGCAGATATATCAGGGTATGACACACACACACATATTAAAATCATATTGCCAGTGTAAGTTACACACACCACAAGATAATCTCTCTCTCTCTCTCTCTCTCTCTCTTTCTCTCCTTCTCTCCCTCTCTCCCTCTCTCCCTCACTCTCTCCTGCAACTGTTTCCTTTGTCTGTACACTTAAGATATGTCTTGGAAGAAATGTTAGCAGAGACTGTCTTTGTCACTT
>JBBMOC010000108.1:139961-284376 GCA_037975185.1 Centropyge bicolor | reverse complement strand
GTGTGTGTGTGTGTGTGTGTGTGTGTGTGTGTGTGTGTGTGTGTGTGTGTGTGTGTGTGTGTGTGTGTGTGTGTGTGTGTGTGTGTGTGTGTGTGTATGGTCAGTCTTGGACTGAGTTGGAGTGAACTACAGCAGGCGTGTGCACACTGCCTGCTGTAGTGTATTTACACCTACTGTATATAGACGCACATCAAACATGCACACACACACACACACACACACACACACACACACACACACACACACACACACACACACACACACACACATACATACACACACACACTACAGAAGGCATAGAAAGTGTGTGGCCTTGGCATTTCCTGGCTTTGAGAGCTGACTGTGCCCACAGTTGCTGCATGGTCCTACTTTTAAACCAGTTATGTTTGATTTCGTTTCCTCGCAACAAATAAAGCTGGCCAGTGTGTCTGAGAAACCGCAGGTGGAACAGGCTGAAGAGGGATAAAACTTCTCTCCTCAGTACTTCTTACATTTACTTGTACTCTTGTATGAACTGTTTTGAAGTTTGTCACTAAATGTTTCAATGATATATGCTAATATTAGATAAAAGGCCGAGCCGGTAAAGTTGTTCAGCACGATTCAAACACAGACCTAATAACAAGTTCTTTACATAAGGCAAAATACATCAGAACATGTGAAACACAATTACAGAGAAAGGAGAGAGAGATATATTAGACACAGAGTTAATAGCATTGTCCGATTTTTTTCCCTTATAAATGAGGTGGACAAAAAATAGAAACACCTGTAACTCTCAAACAATAAAATTCACTTGCACCACAAACTGCAGCCTCCAAATGACCAACTGAGTGAACACCTCTCTAAAACAGGACCAATAAAAACAAATATGTGAACCTTTTATGAAGGCAAGATTTATTATAGGACTTGTATTAGACCACATTCATTTTCGTTAGATGTACCTCACAAACTGGCAATGTGTGAACAGTTTGCAGTAACAGTCTCCTGAAGACTTGCTCCAGATGTACTAAAGGAACCAAAGTGCGCCAGAATACATTGATTAAAGACAGGAGAAAGGGAGTGTTTTAATTTGATTTGAAAGCACTAAAGTAGCTTTATATTGAAGATCATCATGAAGTTGCTTCCATCTGCACGCAGCATAGTAGCTCAATGCAGTTTTAACATTTTGGCTCTGACTCAATGCACCTCTATCTGACTACTAGACTAAGGTGCTGAGTGATTTATAAACTAGCAGCAGCACTTTAAAATCTTCTAAAATGGTCTTGAAGCCATTGTAAAGATTTAAGAGTCAGAATAATGTGCTCAGTTCTCTGGCAGCAGCAGTCTGAAGGTTCTGCAGTTGTTTAATCATCTTTTTGGGGAGAGCAGAGGTGAGGCCATAGCAATAGTCCATAAATGATAAGGCATTTTTTATAATAGCATCATAAAAGCTCAGGTTTTTATATTTGTGTAAAACTCAAACTGTATGCTCAGTATTCAATTATTGACTATTACTCCAGTAATCTGCTAAACACTTTAAAAATATTCACTAATTATAGTGACTTAACAACAAACAATAAATAAACAATAAATATGCATATATGTGGATTTGACATCTGAGGCACCCTCAGTTAGTTTATCGTTGTTTGATTTCTGAATAATGAAATCCACATAATGTCATGTGTAAAAGACAGAAGACTTTCATTGGTGGCTGTTGTAGCTGCGTGTGGCCAGCAGGGGCACCTGAGTGCTGCCTCTGCCAGAGCGTCAGGCCAGAGGTCTGAGTTGAAATGTCTTTCCAGTGAGGTCATATGCCATTCGAGGGGATTTCCTCATCTAGGTGTGGGTCGCTCAGTCGAAATGGGAAAGGCAGATTTTCTGTTGTGTTTATCTCAGACTGCAGCCCTGTTTGTTTACATGTTTACTATTGTGAAAAAGCCAGGAAGTTCATCAAGGCTTTTGTTCATCAGCTTGTTCCTCCACCACACCATGTAAAGGAATTTTGATTTGCAGATGGGCTCAGATCAACTTAATGTATATATCTACTGCCTAACATCTGCAGGACAGTGTTTACATGTGGCTTTTAAGTAAAGGCTATTATAGAGAATTTTTTTTCCTAATAAATAGATATTACTCTATGGGCTCCAAAAGTAGATTAACATAAACAATATTTGTTTGTGTAATGGACAAATTTGTTTAAAAGGTTAGTGTAGTGCATTAACAGAAACATGGACAATAAGTGGTAGTGAGGTAAGAGCTGGACATATGAACAGGACTCTGACAGCTGGTCTTTCTATATTATACAAAGGGACAGTGAGTGATATAACACAGTAGGTAACTGTGCTGATTCATCACGATGACCTATTTCTTGTAATATTGTGTAGGAATGGTGATGACAATTTGTTATGACTTAAGTCTGTGAAACTTCGGGTTTTTTGGCCGGGTGGGGATTTCTCATTTGAATCTCGAGCAGAAAAGTTTTTAAGATCTCCTGCTTTAAATTAACACAAGAACCAATGGAATGATTGGCATTGTTTAATAAAAAAGGCCATAAACACAGCGAAAAGAATGCTGTGTTTCCTCCTTCACAGTTCTGCTGCTGTGTCTCAATCGTAAATTACACCGCAGCTGATGAATAGAAAATGCTAAAGTGGTTAACCAACATTTTTCACATAGGTGACCTACATACCTCTGGGCTTTTACAGTGGCCCACCTGTTGGAGCCCGGGATGAGCTCCATGATGGAAGAGGGAGACGAGCCAAAAGACTGTTTGTTCAATGAAATGTCATTTTGACATGAAGAAGAAGGAGAGTGCAACCAACTTGATGCATAAATGTTAAAGAGAAGTTGAAAATAAAACAGTCTCTCTGTGATTATGCCGTATTATTGTTTTTAATGTCTTATGCAAACTAAATCCTCTGGACATTGATCATTTGGGTGGTGCACCATTAATGGCTGCCAAACAGGAATCTCTTTAAAGTCATATGCTTTTGAATTCCCATGACCTTTTTCTCTAGATCCATGTGTTACTGTTCATCTTCTGTGTTTGCTTTTTTGACAGCATAGCATAGATCCGTCTGTGGTTCGAACTTCATTACCACAGTGTAACAACATGATTAAGAATAAAGCAGACATTTTATTCACTGCAATGCACTGTCAGTCTGATGAACAAAACCCAGGAGAGGAAGAAAGAATGGATATAAAACAGTACAAAATGCTTAGTAAAAAGGCACGGAGTGACAGTTTGACAGTGAAGTTTTGTTAAAGGGAGCTCTTTCTGGTCGTTCCCAGTGAAGCTGGCCTGTTAGTGCCACAGAGACACACACAGGACCACACCCCGCTACTAGGCTATACCTACTGAATCATTCCCATGAAATCATTGTACCTATTACAAATGATCATGCAGTGGTATGATAATTGCTTTGGCTCAGAGTTTTCTGTGAATGTTGGCTAAGGATCTTTTCGATCATCAATTTTTAACCATTTCAGTTTCTCAAGTTTCAGTTATTTGTTGCCTTGGGTATATTCTAACGATGAAATTGTCCGACCTTTTCAACACAAAACAAAAAGCAATAAAAATTTGAAATGCACTAAAGATGTTTCTATTCCATGACATTAAAGATATTCCTAATTCTAGAAATTATTATTCCAATTCCCAATAGCCATTTGACCTCATTCTGCTGTTTGTGTGTGTGTGTGTGTGTGTGTGTGTGTGTGTGTGTGTGTGTGTATGTGTATGTGTATGTGTGTGTGAGTGTGAGTGTGTGTGTGTATGTGTGTGTGTGTGCTGCTGTGACAGCCACAGGAAGCCACTGGTATGTAACCCCGAGTGGAGAGGATGCAGGTGCTTGAGCACCTACTGGGCCAGTGCCTTTTTTTCAGTGTGTGTGTATTTATCTTTGGTTGGGTATGGACACCCTCAAGGCAAATTATGCTTATTTTGATTTCGTGTGTTGAAGGTATGCACGTGCCTGTGTTCATTTGTGTATTTTTATGTGATTAATTGCAGATACCTGCAGCAATGTTTTGCCCTGTGTTTTTGCGTGTTTGGAAAGCAGGGCCTGAATGTCTGGCCAGATCTGCAGTCTTGTTTACATCTCTGATTCCTAAGAGGTTCTAACACCGTGTAAAGCATTAATAAAACAGAATATGATCATTTGCTAATCCTTTTTGACATATACTCAACTGAGAAGTATAAAGACAATATATTTAATGTTTGACCTCATCAACTTTAATGTAAATATATGCTTATTCTGAACAATTTGGGGCAAAAGACAAAAGTTAAAAAGTAAGGTTTTTCAACATCTCTTTGTTTGCGTGTGCTTCACAGGAGATGGCAGTGCGGGCGCTGAAGCAGACAGGAAGTAGGAACATCGAAGCAGCCTTAGAGTACATCAGCAAAATGGGTTATCTTGACCCTCGCAATGAGCTCATCGTCCGTGTCATCAAGCAGACTTCACCGGGTACGTAAAACCTCATTGGATGAATCTGACCAGTGGATTTTTATATGTTCTTCATTTCTCTTCACTACATATATTTACTGTATGTGCTTAGTGATCTAATTACCTTTTGCTACATAGTGTGTAAATTGCTGTTATTGCTTATTATATTGAGTAATCATATTCCATGTCCTTTTAGGGAAAGCTGGCATGCAAAGCTCAATGGACCTCCGGCCTGCATTAGAGGCTTCAGGTGAGGCAGGTGCCATGCCTCCATACCACCAGATGGGGGCGCCTATGTATGAGGGGCCAGCTGGTTACGGCCCTGAGGGTGAGATGCCCAGACCCTACATGAGTGCTCCCCCCGTAATGAACTACATGATGCCCCCATCTGGGGCAGCACAGGGCCCTGCCATGGGAAACCCAATGGGTCGACCTCCCAGTATGGGCACCTATCCAGCAGTGATGGCCACCCAGAGCAACCCAGCCAATACCATGTACCCTCCAGGGGCCCAGCAGAAGGGCTACCCTGGCACTATGGAGCAGCACGGACCCATGATGAGCTACAATGTCCCTGGCCAACCTCTGCAGCTCCAGTCTCAGCCACCAGGGGGCCCTGTCCCAGGCCCCCACTATGATTATGGCCATGCCAGGCCGCACATGATGGAGCCTGCAGGCTATGGAGTCAAGAGGACCGCCTCCTTCCAGAACAAGATGGCACCACCCCCCATGGCGCCCCCAGACAACTATGTCAACATGCAGGGTAAAGGGGCCATGGGCCAGAATGGTCCAGGAGGAGGAGGAGGAGGGTACCCCGCTAATTTGTACCTCCCCCCTCATTCCCACCCACGGCAGGCCAGCCCCACCTCCCATCAGGTTCATATGATGTCTCGCTCCCCAGGTGGGGTGGGAGCCATGGGCCCTGATTTCTCCGATATGCCCCAGGGCTTGATGACACCATCCAGGGCCAGCCTCAACCTGGACCTGTATGACCACCACTGGGCAGGGTCTCCAGGTCCTGAAGGAGCCCCTCCTGCTAGGCAACCCCAACCCCAAGGCCCATTCAGGGGGGAGGTGCGTGTCCCCAGCAGAACCAACTCCTTCAACAGTCGCTCTGCAGGGCCTAATGGTGTCCGGCCAACGATGACTGCACCTCCTACCGCTGGCAAACAGGACCCCTCCTTGGGCCCTCCGAACACCATCACAGCTGTAACATCCCCACCTATCCAGCAGCCAGTGAAGAGTATCCGTGTGATGAGGCCAGAGCCCAAGACGGCTGTGGGACCATGTCACCCCAGCTGGATGGCTGCTCAGGCCCCGGATGCAGGTGAGCCTCTGGCCTACATGCCAGAGGAACCTTACTCTCTTGAGCCTGCTCAGGAGCCACGCTGCCCACCACCACCTTACCCCAAAAACCTGCTCATGTCTGGGACAGCTGGTGAGCCTGGAGCTCTGGACGGAGCCGGAGCCATGTGTGGAGCACAAGACCTCAGCAACCCCGCCCCCAGAAGCACGCATGGCGGGAGTGGAGGGAGCGGGAAGGCTGATGAGAGCCAGCAGGTGAAAGAGAAGACCAAAGTGGGCAAAGGAGAGAAATCGGTGAAAGACAAGAAGCAGATCCAGACGTCCCCGGTTCCAGTGAGGAAGAATGGACGTGATGAGGAGAAGAGAGAGTCACGCATCAAGACCTACTCCCCTTTTGCTTTCAAGTTCTATATGGAACAGCACATAGAGAATGTGATGAAGACCTACCAGCAGAAACTGAACCGCAGGCTTCAGCTGGAACAAGAGATGTCCAAGGTAAGACGGCCCTTCACTGAACTCCTTGATCTTTCAAACTCAAGTCAGTTGCTGAATCATCTTAATAACAAACATAAAGCATAAAGCTCGTGGTTAAGCTGACTGTGAACTTGAAAATTAATATGCACTTGCTATAAATGATGCTATATATGTCTGACATATCCTGTCATTTGCATCACTGTCATTATTCTGTGGAGTTTTTTGAATAACCTCATTTCAACGTTTCATTGAACTGGAAGCCATTTTCAAATAGTACTTAACAGAGTACACCAGTGGTTTTGCATGTTTCAATCCATTGACTGTGTGTACTTGCAGGCTATTCTCCAAATGATAGCATAAGTGTTCAGACTGATTTTATAAATTCCAGGCAGCCATTATTTTTAGTAGAGCTTTTTAAAAAAAGATATTGAAAGAAGAAGTCTTTAGATTGAAAACCAATCAAGACACTTACACACATACTTGATGATTAAGAGTGATGTATAAGGACTTTGTAGTTAATGGGCTAACATTTGAAAACACACTGGTAAAGTTCTTGGATCTGTATGAGATGAGAATGATCATGGGTTGAGCAGAAAAGTCATGTCCAAGAGGTTGTCATCCAGAGAATTCTCCCTCAGGACTTTGTTTTGGAAAACAAGACCTTTGTCCTGGAATGAGAAGTCAGTGAGTTCACGCTTGTGTTTGCATGAGCTTGTCCTGAGTCCTGCCTTTTTTTGACCTACTTCAAAGTGATTGAAATGCATTTTTAGAGGGGAAAAATAGCACAGCTAGACCCAGACAGTTAGGTAACAGCATTAGTTCAATGTGACAACAAAGGTCAAGGAGCTGGATTCGACTCATGCCTATTTCCCAAATCATTAATAATCATAAATGGGAAAAAAAACACTTGTTGAAGTTGTTTGTGAGACTGCTTTTGAAAACAGTGTGTAGTCACTTATTATTCCACTCATCATCTTTCATCATCTCCTGTCACTCCCACCCAGGCCGGCCTGTCGGAGGCAGAGCAAGAACAGATGAGGAAGATGCTGAACCAGAAAGAGTCCAACTACAACAGGCTACGGCGTGCCAAAATGGACAAGTCCATGTTTGTCAAAATCAAGACGCTGGGCATTGGTGCCTTTGGTGAAGTGTGTCTTACACGCAAGGTGGACACCGGTGCACTTTATGCCATGAAAACACTGCGCAAAAAAGATGTCCTTAACCGCAACCAGGTGAGTCTCTGAGCCAGTTACACAGAGGCATTCAGCTCCTTTAACCATGTGTTTGTACAAACTATATTGATCCATCACAAGAGGCACAGCCAGTTTGTGCCTTCTTACATATTATTAATGCTTTTCAAACTCATGAAAAAAACAAGTTGTTCAGCAAACCAGTTCAAAGAGCACTTTCTTTGCACAGGTGGCCCATGTGAAAGCAGAGCGTGACATCCTGGCAGAGGCAGACAACGAGTGGGTGGTGCGTCTCTACTACTCCTTCCAAGACCGCGACAGCCTCTACTTCGTCATGGATTACATCCCCGGAGGAGACATGATGAGCCTGCTCATCCGAATGGGCGTCTTCGCCGAACATCTGGCACGTTTCTACGTGGCCGAGCTGACACTGGCCATCGAGAGCGTCCACAAGATGGGCTTCATCCACCGCGACATCAAGCCTGACAACATCCTCATCGACCTCGACGGACACATCAAGCTGACAGACTTCGGCCTGTGCACAGGCTTCCGCTGGACACACAACTCCAAGTACTACCAGAAAGGTGAGGCAGTTTGTGGTGATGGTCAGTGTTCTGCTCAGGCCTCAGAACCAACACAGCTCAACACACAGTACACATGCACTTACACACTCGATTTAACCTGCTTTCATAGTGATTCTGTGAGAATGCTATGGATTTTCTAAATACATGTAACATGCAACAATATACTGCACAGTATAATCCAGTGCACAGTAAAAGTGATGTTCACCCATCTTTCTAATGGAGAATCAGATTTCATAAATGTCTTTTTTTTTTCCTTCTTTTTTTTCAAATTTATTTTACAAGTCCAGCCAGTTTTCTTTTGTTGGCCGTTATGTACCTTGCCCAAGGGTTCCTCAGAAGGTGTGTGGAGTTTAACCCCCCCCCCCCCCCCCTTCTGTCTCCAGGGAGCCACGTTAGACAGGACAGCATGGAGCCCAGTGACTTCTGGGATGATGTGTCGAACTGTCGCTGTGGCGACCGGCTGATGACACTGGAGCAGCGCGCCAACCGGCAGCATCAGCGCTGCCTGGCTCATTCACTGGTGGGAACACCTAACTACATCGCACCCGAGGTGCTGCTGCGCAAAGGTGGGTGGGAACACGATAAATAATTGCTGCACAACCTTTTGACATGAGGTTGTGATTTGAGTGTATTTTTGGATGAACAAAAGAGAACTTTAGTCCTGTTTTTGTCCTACTGTTCCAAAGTTCAGCTGAGAGCACTTTAACTCCAGAGTCACTCTTTTATTTCAGAGTATAGGGCCAACATAGTAATATGTTTGTATGAATCCTTATAATACTTGATTTTGCTCTGTGCTTGTCTGGAAGGTGAGAGCACTGACAGATGAATCTGATGTTTGTGTCTTGTGTGCAGGTTACACACAGCTGTGTGACTGGTGGAGCGTGGGAGTGATCTTGTTTGAGATGCTTGTGGGACAGCCGCCCTTCCTGGCCCCTACACCTACTGAGACTCAGATCAAGGTCAGTGAAGAAGAAAAATATCCCCAGCTTTGATTTCTAAATCAAATCATGGACCAATAAATGAATGTCAGCCTGGTGTCCTTGGATCAGTTCAGTCACAGCAGGCCAGCTCAGTTAAACAGTGCCACACTCTGTGTGCCCTCCTACGTGTTTCTGGGCCGCTCCTAGGTATGGATGTGACTTCAGACATCATCTCAGGGGCAGTTCACCAGAGCTCTGTAGTGTTTCTTCCTTTTGTTTGTTTGGCTCAATGACAGCAAGGCCATTTGAAACCAGGTGGAACCAAATGATGACAAAGAGGCAAATAAAAATGTGTGTCTGATAAAATAAAAGCTAAATCTACCACAGTATGTCCTAATTAGTATTGATAACTTAAATATTTGTTATTATATTAGATACTACTTAATATTTGATTTCTTAAGAGTGTGATAGAGAGCCTTAAATCTCTGCTTCGCCAATGATAAGCTACAATTATTGAGAACATGAGAAATACACTCAGGCTCCCTTGTGTTACCTTTTAATGCTCTATTCACATACAAACCCCAGGGTTTTATGTGCTGTTTCTGCATCCTCTTTACACCCATTAACTTGTACTAGTTGAAGGTGGGATCAAGAGAAACCTAGTGTTGAACTAGTGTGTGTTGCATGGAGAGAGAATTCACACTGTATAACCTTGAAGTGTTGACATGCTTAAAAAGTACACACTACTTCATTTGCTCATTTCAAATATTCAAGGTTCGCTGACTCAGTGAAGTTTTGCGCCTGATGTGGAGTTGCACATGCAGCCGAACGTCACTGATAGCCAAGAAGAACAAAGTCTGCTGGAATTATATTGATAGTCCTTTTACAACAGAGGCAGTGAATGAAGCAGTGTAGATATCACACTCCAAAAAACTGGTATGATGACAGACAACCACAACTCTGTCTAACAGATGAGCTACTCTAGAGACTGAGTGACATCATTAACATAAGAACAGTCCTAATATCATGTGTGGTATCTAGTCGGACAGTTTGGGAATCACAAGCTGTGTTTGGAATGATGTGACTCTAAACAAGTCAAATACAAAGAGTCAAAGTTGTTCTTGACCAGAACAGTCTCACCACAAGGTTCTCTCAGTAGCTTTCCTTGACTTTTTGATCCTATCACATGATCTTCCTCAGCAGATAAAGCTGTAGAGAAAAAATGTGAAAACAGAAATCAGTCCAGTTGCCATGAAATTAGAAAAGGTTTGAATTTCTATTTTAAGTCTGAGAAACATTATGGGATACCAGCAAAAGCTCCTGAACAACTGCTGAGTGACCCTGGTGGTGAGATTTTACAATATTAGTCACCATTCTTAATGTTATCATTATTATTACTATTATTATTATTATTATAGTTCTATGAAGTGTTGCTGTAGCTGTGATAACTTGTATAAGATGTGATAACTTGTCTAAGATGTATGGCGTCCCTCCCCTCTGTAGGTCATTAACTGGGAGAGCACCCTGCAGGTGCCTGCCCAGGTCAAACTGAGTCCAGAGGCAGTCGACATCATTGGCCGTCTCTGCTGCTCCGCAGAGGATCGTCTGGGAGCCAATGGTGCTGGCGAGATCAAGGCACACCCCTTCTTTACCCAGATGGACTTCTCCAGCAATCTGCGGCAGCAACCGGCCCCCTACCGGCCCAAGATCGCACACCCAATGGACACGTCCAACTTTGACCCTGTGGAGGAGGAGGGCGGCCCCGGAGCGTGGAGCGACAGCGGGGACAGCACCCGGGCCTTGGACATGCTCTGCTCCCCTCACGGGAAGCACCCAGAGCACGCGTTCTACGAGTTCACCTTCCGCAGGTTCTTCGATGACAACGGCTGCCCTTTCCGCTACCCCAAGCCGCTGGAGGCCAGCGACGGGCCGCCAAGCATCACGGGGGCCACCTGCCTGGGCCCAGAAGAGGAGGAGGAGCAGGAGGAGGAGGAGGAGGAGGAGGAGGATGAAGAGGAGGAGGGGGAGCAGGGGGAGGGCTGTGAGCCGGTCTACGTCTAGAGCTGCAGGCTCACAGGCTTCCTCAGCAGCATGGCTCTGTTTCTGCTGACTCATGCTCATCACTCAGCTCGCCACCCTCCGACCTGCCGCTGCTCTGCCTCTGTGTGTGTCTGTGTGTAGACGTGTGTATGCTACACAGGTGTGTCTGTGTGTATTTATGCATATCTGGCCTGTGTGATTGTTCAGCTGCAGGAGCAGGACTGATGAACATTGCCACCTTGTGGAATGTACAGTGTGTCCACAATGACTTCAAATACAAACCTCCCCTGATCCGGGACCAAGAATCAACATTCTGTCTGTGACTGACTGCATCAAGGCTGAAGCATGAGCGCTTAGAAGAACAAGACTTAGAGAGTGTCCAGGTTGAAAAGAGATTGTTAATATTCTTGGGAATGTAAAGATGTCTGGATCACAGACACGGTGTCTAATTCAAAGACTGCTCCTGGTTCTTGTCTCATTCCTTCTGCCCTCGGTCTTATGGACGACTGAAACACCTCCACGGTGGTCTTCTACTTCCTGTTCTATCTGAGCTGCTTCATGCTCAATTATTGGACACAGCAATGTGAAGAGTGGAACCAGTTTACTCCTTGATCATGGTGGGGGGGAAATCAGCAACACGCCTCTTTCACAGCTGCTGCAAAATAAGCTACAAAACAAGAACAGACACATGCATGCACGTGCACACACTCACGCACACTCATTCAGTGCAGGCTGTGCTCAGTCATAAAGGGTGGAAAAGGCATTGGTCTCTGAACGTAGATTTCAGTATCCATATTAATGTTTGAAGAAGTTCGCTCAGAATAAATGGACAAAGACTTTCTCCCAGATTCTGACAGGCATCCACCCACAGACAAACCATCATATGGTGTGAGAGCAAACGTGTCAGCTGTCAAACTTAAGATATTCCTGTGTCTGCAGTTGGAATTTCTGCATTTGTAGCAGAAATGTCAAACAATGAGAATCAGATAAACCAAACAGAATATTTTTGGTCTAATATATCCACAGCTGCAGTTCAGTGCCATGTTTTGTCCTGGTCGTCCCTCAGAGGTTGATCTTACATCCTTGTGTTGAATCTCTGCTCGAACTGACCACCTCCAAAATAGCCTGAACCTACACATACACAAAAAGGCACATGCAGAGTTTGGATTAGGTTTTAAAAATCAAGCCCGATTCTGCTGTAGCCTGACCTGAGACTGAACCACTGTAGCCTTCATTGAGCCTTATTGAACCCAGATATTTCACTGTCAGCCTGACGTGCAGTGAATTCTGCTCATAGATTACAGGAAGAGTTGGATCCGATGAGAAATGTTACTGCCATCAAATGATGCTTCTTGTTTACCGAGGGGGCAGATTGCTCACTTGTTAGCACAACTCATAGTATTCCATGTTTTGTTTTAGGAAAGTAAGTGATGAGTGGAATGAAACCCAACCTAAAGCTAGAAAATGAAGAGAAATGAGAGCCAGACCAGGGCAGGCCGAAACCCGTCTGAAGCGGCTGAGGTGGCTTCTGACTGAGAATCAAAGCTCTAACACACACACATATATACACACATATTCACCAAGATGCACAATTTTACAGCTGTTTTGCAAAGATCAGTCCCACAGTTGCATTGTAACTTAACCAGCCTCCTCTGTCTCCTGGAGGCAGTCATGAAAACAAACAAAAGCAACATGTTCTTACAACAGCAAACATGTGATAGTATGACTATGTGCAATACAAAAAATACATTATATATAGTTTTCTAAACACTTAATATCCTTTTGAACGTCAAGTACTGAAATGTACAAATATATTGGTTTATATATATTTTCTCTTTTCAGTTACAACATGCTGCTTAATATTGTGGTTAATATTATTTACATTATTATTATAGTTGTTATTACATGTGTACCTGTTTTCTTTTGTTGTGGCTTAAAGAAGTTTTGGCGTCATTGCCAAGTGTGCCTGGGTTTGGAAAGTAATGAGCTGCGTGCCTTTCTAATTGAATGTTGGAGCGAGTGTAGAAGGAGACGACAGTGATGATGACGATCAGTGTTTGCAGAACATCGATGGTAGACTCCTCCCCCCCCCCGCAGCCAGGCTGGTCCTGAATGCAGGAGAGACGGGTGTGAAGGATTCTGGGGCAGGAAAAGATGAAACAGAGTAGATACAAGTTAGAGGAGTTAAGGAGTGAGGCAGGTCGGATTCAGGAAACGTAATTTGAAAAAAGAGTGAATAGCTTTGTCTGTTTTACAAAACCAAGAGTTATGTTTGGTACATTTTCTTTATTTATCCAAAATGACCACAAGTCAAAGTGTTGATTAACTCTGTGTTTTTACGACAGACCTGTGCCATGTTCTGTATTGGAACAACACTATCACCCAGTACCTTCTTGCTTATTGACAATCAGTAAACAGTGAGTGCTCTCTGTGTCAAACCGAGCTGTTTGGTCAGTTAGCTCCAAACCGTTCCAACAGTATTCTGAATTTGACTTCATGACTGGGGAAGCTCAAGTAGTCAGCAGTGATTGACTTTAATTTAAGTGATTCTCTCATGCGTATTTGGCAGAATGATGGAAAACGTGTGGATCAGATTTGTTACAGAAGATTTTGTTGTTTTTTTTATTTTGCTTGACAATGTATTGAAAGTTTGTTTTTTCTGTAAATGTGCCTTGTGTTCGAAAGCACAATCTTAAAAGATTGCCTTCTTATTATCATCTCTTTCACAGACCTCTTTTAACTGTTACTATTCTTGATGTGGGGAAGTTGATGAGCACACTCCGTTTCACACACTGGCTTTGTTTACATGCACCATCTCCTTCTTGTTCCTGTCAGTAACTGACAGTGTTTACTTCCAGTAGATAGCATTAGGTAAGGTGTAGGTTTAGACAAAGAAGGCAGAAGAGTAAATCACAACTCAACAACTCATCAAAGACTGATGAGATGTCTGTTCCCCTTAAAGTCACTCAGAAATACCGTGCAGAGGCGTCTTTATATAACTTTGTATTTCTGGTTCCAGCGTATTGTTTGAGGAAAAGGGAAACTGGGTTTTCACTGCTGCACAATGTTGCAACTTGTTTCAATGAATAAAGCTGCTGTCTTTTTTAGATTGCGGTGGATTTTTTAAATTTCAGATGAATACACAAAAAGCTAATGTAATCCTAATGTGAGAGAATCTTTTCCTTTTTGCCATGCGTGTGTTTAACAGTGGTTTAAGCTTCACTGAAAGCAGTGTGCTGCATGTAAACACAGCCAGTGTTATCGCCTGTGAGCTGCCCAGATGAACCACAGTCTCCCACAGAGCTTCACCACTGGATGAAATACAGACGAAGTGCCTGGCTCAAGGGCTCCATCACTGAGATTCAGGCAGACAGGTGCTGCTCTTTCACTCTTCCCCATCCGGTTTCTCTTTGAGCTGGTCCACATGTCTGACCAGACGTCCTTCCATATCTTCAAACCTCTCCTGTGCTGCGTTGCCACATCGACCAGGACGGACTGCTTCGGGACAAATAGCTTTATCAGGAGAGGCGCAGCTCTCTGCAAAGTGTGTGAGTTTCACAAAGTGTGTGAGGTGTTTTTGTTTTCTGTTCCTGCGGTTAGAGAGTGATGACTGACAATCTTTGACTGACTTGATATCCTCCGATCTGATTTCTTCACGAGACTTACTTGTGTATCCTTTTCATTTTGTATTTTTACTCTAAGGAGCCTCTTGTTGTCTTCGATGCTCCTTAATGTATAATGCAATTCTGTTACTCTTGAATTTATATTTATACAGATATACATATTTTTTGTATCTTTCCCCCTTTTTTCAATTTCCCTTGTGCTAATGTTCAAAATCTATGTCTACACAGTATTATAGATGATGTAATGTGGACAGCTATCTCTTTTTTTACATTTATGTATGAACTGAGAATTTGTAAAAATGCTTTCACAGTCCTTGTGTGTAAAATGTATGTATAAATTAAATTAACCAACTTGGACTCGTGCTTTATTTCAGCGCATCAATGTGTGAATGGAAGGTGATATATTCACTTTTTTATAAATTGTAACTTTTATTTTGAGGCCTACCATAGCTCAAAGGTTAGATGGCACACACACTGAATCAGATTTTCTTTATGCATACCATGTAAATTGAATGTAATATACAAGGAAGGATTACATTTCTGTTTACTTTAAACCCTGCAAATGAAATTCATCTGAATTCTGTGTATTTACCCTTTATGATTTGTAAAATAATTAAATAATAATTAAACTTTTCAAGTCAACTGAAAATCACTGAAGCAAAAAAAAAAAAAGTGGGCGATAGAGCATTGTGAATTTAAATCAAATTATTTTTTTCACATGTGAGACACAAGCTCATTTACTGTACTATACATTATTTTACATCGTCTGACATGACTGCATTCAATAGTTGACCTTATAAATAACTATAATATAAACTTACTTGCATTCATCAGCAAAATTGACATCATTCCTAAAGGCCTCACTATTCAAAATGGCTTCTTCAGCCTCTCATTCGCTTATATACAATGTTGTATTATTTTTGTTACTAATGTAAAACTCACATGAAAGCCACATCTTAATATTGAAGCAGGGGTTGAGGTGGTGCGTTTTTTCAATAATGTACAGTTGTTTATAAATATCTGTGCATCATATTTCTATCTCTTGTATGTAAAAACTCTTGCAAAGCACAGCTGTCAAATATATGTAAAATCAATAGTTCTCAGGTGTCTTCTGACACGCTGAAGCATGAAGTATAAAAAGAAACTACTGAGTTCAAGAACCTCAAAATGAAACTTCTTTACAGTGAAGTAGTTGGAGTAGATGGACTGATAGTTGTTTTTCATTACTACTCTGTATATTATTATTATACTTAATTCATTACATTCAGCACATGTTCATGTTCAAATGAGCCTTTTTTTCTTGCCTTCTTTAGCATCAATCATCCACCACTGAAAATGATCTCTATCAATACAGGCAAAGACTTACTTTTATCATGCTTTCTTATGGATTTAACAACCGAAACATATATAGTTATAATTAGCTTTGGACCTGGACCAACTACAAAATAGAATTCTGCTTAAATGTCAACGCACCATTTATAATGCTCCAATGTTATAAAGTATCTAATTGAAAGGAGTCGATCTGCATGATGAGTTTCACTGTTAACACTTCTTTCATATTTCTGTAGCTGTAGTTCACTAAGGGTTGTGTATACTTGAAGAATGAAGTATTTTTATGCTATGGTATTGTTAGTTTTACTTGAGTAAAAGATCTGAATACCAGTAGTGTACTTTTCAGTATTTACATTTTCTGCTACTTTATATTCTTATTCAACCAAATTGTCATTTTTCTTCTCCTCAACAGCTTTAATTACTTTACAGATTAAGATTTTAAATGCAAAACGTATTCATTTACATTATATTGACTTTTCATTCTAACATCTGCTCAAAACAAAAACGATCTGATAATAAAATATTATTACTAATAATTTTTAATTGGAGTAATAAATTATTAATAAACTCCTGTTCTAGTCATCTTTAGCCATAGCAGCGGGACTTTTCATCTGAGCTCTGAGTCTGACACATAGACTGTATAAAATAGTCAGAGCAGTGAATACGTCTTCTTGTCACTGCCTCCACACTGACGGTGGTGTTGGGTTCATATTCTCCACCTTTAACTTTAACTTTAATCTCCTCTTTCCTAAACTTAACACATCACTTGTTATCTGTGGAGTGGAGGGGAGGAAGTGGGGGAGGAGGAGGGGGGGGGGACTTCTTACGGCATTACACCGGGTACCAGCGCTGTAATCCCACAATGCAGAGCGCATGGCGCGTCATTGGAGAGGGACGATGATGGCGGCGGTCGGTGCACCAGAAGTGATCACACAGCTGGAAAGCGCTGCCAAAGTTTTAATGGTGAGGAACTGAGCGCTGTCGTGTAGCCGCGGGGGTGTCGGTGCGTGTGTCTGAACTTTGTCTCGGGTGGAGTTTGACTCGGGAGCCTGTTTGTTTCCTCCCGGTTTTTGTAGTTAACTCGCTGTGTTTTCCCGGAGACTCGGTACGGGAGCGATGCGTGGCGCCCTGCCTGTCTCCATCCCGCAAAAAAACCCGCTCCTTATCCCAGCATTTTCGTCTTCCTCTCACCTCTCCAGAAACCCAACCACCCGGTAATAAAAGCCCTCGTTTGGACTCTTTCCTCCGGGGCTCGCGCGTCCAGAAACTTCTGCGGTTGAGCCGTTAAGTTTGGCTGCGCTGTGTGGAGACAGTTGGAGCATCTCGGTGCTTGTTTGTTTAGCTCGTACACCCTGAAGAGTCCCTCGGTCTGTAGCTTTAGCTCGTCCCGCACCTCCTCAAACCTCCACCTCCATCCAGTGTTCGCCTCTGCCCCCCCTCTCTACAGCCCCCGTTGGGATAAATCAGCCTGAGTGCAGCAGCTAAGAGCAAGTGGCTAACACCATGTGCATGTCATCAGTCTGTGTGTTAGTCAGTTAGCTTAGCTGGAGCCTCTGCCTGATCTCTGCCATGTTGCTCAACCTTGTTATGGTTTTTAAACTAGCTAAACGTAATAGACAACGTAATAGACGTTGTTGCTCTGTTTAAACTGTGTTAACTATGCTGCTGTCTGAGGAAGCTGTGTGTTTAATGGATGAGTGCTTTCCCCTCACATTTCAGTCAGCAGGTGTCTTCTCCATGGAGGGTCAACAACGGCTGCCATTGTGTCAGGGGGTGTGAATCACAGTGTGCACACTTTGGTGTCTCAGGTTAACAAGGGGTGTAAGAATAGGCTGCGTCATATTTCATCAGTCAGTCATGAAGTGAATGTAACTGTGTATTCAAAGGCAGATGAACAGAACATCACTCTGTGTCAGTCTGGCATTACATCTGTTTGAGTTTGGTTTTATTACAGCTCTATGGCAGTTTAAACATGTTAAACTCTTTATTCTGAACAACTCTGTTCTCAATCTGATCTCAGATGTTTTACATTTTATAGACTTCTTTTTCCTTTATTGCTCAGTTGGTAGTAAAGGGACGGATAAGAGATGAGCAGAGTCCAGGATGACCTGCATCCCAGCTGGAATCAGACCAGAGATGTTGTGCGTACAGTACTGTACATGACATGGGTCTGAACAACTCATCCATAAGGACATCCCAGAAAGATGGTGCAGAGCCTTGTCATATTGCTTTACTGCTAATTGTATTCAGTCGATAGACTATTCTAACATATCTAATTGTAAGATTTTGTGAGTTGTATAAGTATTTACTGTGTCAGAGTTCCCTTAGAATAGTCATCTTCAGTCCCACTTTGACTCATGTGTTATACAGGTCTGTTCTGTTAGCATCAGCTGTCTGTGTGATTTCCCGTAGTTCCCATACAGACAGGCTGATATACAGTTGTTGCCCTGTTAAGTATGATACCAACTCTCCCATTCAGTACATTTTTATTAGGTAGGCTTTTGAATGGTGATGTGATTCAGAGCTTGGCACTGTGTTGCTTATTATTTATTGTCTGGCATTATTGCAGGTATAGTTTTAGCGTCTCAGTTAGCTAACAGTGTAACAGTAAGTTATATTATTTTGTACCACTATTCACAGCTCTGATTGATTCAAAATTAGTTTAACAGTTTAGTTTGAACGTCATTGTTTAATTCCAAAGTCTCAGATTCTGTGCTTTTCACTGTTAATATATTCAAAGTGAAATGCTCCATAGTTGCTCTCCTGTCAAGATGTTCAGTGCACAAGGGCAGAAAGAATCAGCAATGTCCGTAGAGGTTTCCCTGATTGGCTCTGAGCATCTTGTGTATAATGTTGTGGTTGACTCTGTTCTGAGTAAAATGACCTGTTTGGTAATGAAAAAGAGCATTGTGTCCAAACTGTGTAGGGTACAGGCACAGTTCTACAGGTGAAAACTGTCCATACTATATTGGATGTGCAATAATGTCAATATTTCAGCTGATGACCGATGACAGCTTATATGCAGGTGAACTTCAATTCAGCTTTGATTTGCAGTAAACCACTGATTTCAGATAGATATTCCTTAATGTGATAAACAACAGTTATGATTTGATTTATTTAAATAATCAATTTAGCATTTCTGCTTCAGCTAACAGTAAACTCCAGGGAGATTAATGTATGCATATTGGATCAGTACAGTTGCACTGTAGCCTTTAGAAGTGATGTATTAATTGCTTTTTATTTATTTATGAAATGTTTATTTTTCGCCACTTAGAGTCCACGCAACGAGCCGTGAAGACAACACTGACATACTGTTGCCGTATAAAGTTAATTGCAATCATGTTTGAAACCAGTTAATTAACACTGTTGTGTTGTGTTTGTGGCCACTTGATGAATGTACCTGAGCCCAGTAGTCACTGTCCTTTTAGCTACCTGAAAGATGCTAAAACACTTGAGACAGAAGCATCAGAATCAGGTGATAAATCCATTAGTTTGTCACCATAAGCAGCACAGTTTGACTAATATAAGTATATTCATCAGTGCAGTATATTCATCTCATGTTCCATGTTTCTTCCATTCATTCATTTATTTTTACTCAGAGTCCTTAGTTCTTACATAAGTCATGGTGTGTTGTGTGTCTGCCGTCTCATCATAGTATAATATGTGGCTTGAATTGTGTGTGTGTGTATGTGTGTGTGCTTTTAGATAAAAGGGTCTTTCTTCCCCTTCTGCCTTCAGCCGCAGAGCTGCTTTCACTGCAGTTAGGTCTGGAATGTGCCTTTCTTGCCGAGCTGTATCATGGTGAAGCTTCTCAGTAAAAGTGTGTGTGTGTGTGTGTGTGTGTGTGTGTGTGTGTGTGTGTGTGTGTGTGTGTGTGTGTGTGTGTGTGTGTGTGCGCGGTGCTGTGCTGTGCTTTATCACTTTTATTTGCAGTGCAGTTGGAGCTGTAATGCCTTTTTTGTTGTTAAGGAGGGTTTTCTGTTATTGGCTGTTTTTTGTACTGGTGCTGTAAAGAATGACTACAATATTAAAATCAGTGTGTGCGATGGTAACCGTCTTCTTTTAGTAGTGGTTTTATAATGAACTCTGAGTGTTTACTGTACACTCATACTGTATAGTCTCTAATCATAGCAAACCACTTATAGTGTCTCCTTTCCAGTGCAGCTGCGTGATTTGTTGTCAGTTAGCCAATCAGGGCTCATATTTCCGTGCTTTTGTACTAATACAGCAGCAGTTTGAAGATGAAGGCTCTCGTCTGGATTAACAAATAAGGAGTGAAAAATGAGCCTTATGTTAATGAGAGGTGATTTGTGACATTGAGTTTTTTTGTATTAAAATACGACTGTTAAAGTCTTCAATTCACATTACATGGCATGTTGTTGCATGAAGGAGGAACATATCCTCAGGAAATTACAAATAATGTTTAGAGGAAATCTCATCCAAAATTAACAAATAAGCACAAAACTAATGGAAATCCTTAGGATCTTTCTAGTCTTCTGTACTTTGTAACGTAGATTTTGAAAAGTGCTGCACAATAAAGATTTTCATAATTCTTTGTGTTGTTCTTCCAGGCACCACCGTCCATGGTCAGCACAGAACAGAGGCAGCATGCTGAACACATATTCCTCTCCTTCAGGAAATCCAAATCCCCTTTTGCCATCTGCAAGCACATCTTAGGTAACAATTGACTTAATCATTTAGCCTGCATAGCTATTTTTAACCTGCATGATATTATGAACATAAATTATTCCAGGGAAGACTGCATTTTTTTTCTAGAATTGAGAGCTGCATAGGTGTTATGTGTATTACTCAAGGGAACATCTACAGTAGAATGAAGGTGTCTCAATTTTACTTTACTTCCATTTGATGCAGGTATTTCCATCAAATCTAGGCTTCAGCCACTGATGTTATGATCAAAACGTCTGTTGTGGTGTTTGGGTATCACCTAAACACTTTGAATGTCATGAACCCCCATGAAGAATATACTTCTCATTTATTGTGTCCGCCGTGTTTTTGTACGTTTTTTTTTATGAGATCAACAGAAGCCATCTTGTTACAATTAATAACCTAAGAAAAGGAGCCTCATGGTCGGGGGGCGTAGCAGCTGATACCAGCTGACATTGGGCAGGGCATACCCTGGATGGGTCGCCAGTGAATCACAGGGCTGACACATAGAGACAGACAACAGTATACACTCACCTAAGAGCCATCTAGGACTGGATCAGTTGAAACAGCTAGTAAACAGCACATGTGTTTATATGACTAGTAAAGAATTCTTAAACTCAAACAAAACATGTCAGCAAAGGTTTTTGGAAAGTGGGATTACTGCAAAGCATGTCAAGTCCTTTATTGTACTATTACATTAATCTGTGTTTTTCAAATCTTCACATATGTGACTGCATTGCTTTGTTATTACTTTTACTTGTGCGCAAGTAAATGTGCTGACTCACAAAACAGCATTTAAACCATGACTTTTAACCTTTTCTTTTCTTTAATCTTTGTCCCTGCTTACCCCGATTTCTTTTCTCTCGCCTCCCTTTTTCCCTCGTCAGAGACAAGTAAGGTGGACTATGTGCTGTTCCAGGCAGCCACAGCCATCATGGAGGCAGTGGTGCGGGAGTGGATCCTCCTGGAAAAGACCAGCATCGAGTCGCTCCGGGCGTTCCTCCTCACCTACGTCTTACAGAGACCTAAGTAAGAGAGAGGGAAAGTGGCACAATTAAGCCTGTGTGTGTCTCATAGGGGTATTAACTATGTATGACATTTATGGACCTCCATTGGTGAGTGGTATGATTCATAAAGACATTGATAGGTCAGAAGCACAGAAAACTGTGCAGCTCGGTAATTCAACAGCCATTAATATGTATCAACAAGCCTTTTAAAACCCACATGTATATTATGGTCCTGTTGAAAAAATCAATCTGGATGTGATCACACAGATCACATGCACTGTGTAAGCAGTAGTCCAGTTTTTGTTGTTTGTTTGTAATAATATTGAAGTCATTTGAAATCAGGCTTCTCTAACTAAATTCCTGAAATGTTTTATAGTCATTTTCTTAGAAAATTTAATTGCGTTTTCTTTTACACACTTTGATCCAGTAAAGCTTTTATGTGTAGAAGTCAGCTGGACAGTAGCATGAGGAAGTGCAGGCTATCTGATGCCACTGTCAGCACAGTGCTCATGATGAGCTGGTTCTTCATGTGTCCATCGGTATAACAGAAGAAGAGTTAGACACTGATATGATATTTGTGTTACAAGTTACTGAAACTGCTGCAGTGTAGTGACAGGTTACCAAATCTCTGTTCAACAAACAAGCTGGGTGGGATCCTGCTTGCTTTTGTTTGATTAGACAGTGTGATTTTAAAGGAAAAAACATACAAAAATGCAAAGTTAGCTTTTCCATGTGATACCGGCCAAAAAAAATAAGCTGCAGCTGTGACTGCACCCACACACTCAACTTTTCTATTTCACTTTGTTTCTCTCGCTGTACTCAGTCCTGCTGACGGTCACTGTTCAGTTCACCTCCTATCTGTTGTTGTCTGCTGTTGTACTTACTGTAACTTTCCCCGGTTCAGAGCACTGATTCTCTCTGTGTCCTCCAGTCTCCAGAAATATGTCCGTGAACAGATCCTGCTGGCTGTGGCCGTCATCGTGAAGAGGGGATCTCTAGATAAAAGTATCAACTGTAAAAGCATCTTTCACGAGGTCGGGCAGCTCATCAGCAGTGGGAACCCCACAGTGGTGAGACTGACATGCACATGTATTCAAACATCATGTATTGTTATTCCATCAGTGCACCAATTTAGAAATGCAAGATTAAAACAAGTTTTTAACCATACGATTTATCTGTATTTCACGCTTCACAGTATTTCTCTCCCAACTGTGACGGTGACACTTTCCTACTTTAAAATCCTTAGCCAGGTCTGAGGAGAACCTCATGGACTAAGCCAAACAAACAATAGGTGCACATAGTTCTAAAGTAAAAATGGTTCACAAGATAGTTGCATATCATCTAGATCTACCTGCAAATAGATGTCCATAATCTGTGTTTGCTACTATGACAAATGCCACATCTAAGTTCAATTTCACAGAGGTGAAGAGTGATATGATTTATGAGCTGTGATAATAAGGGATGGTAGCTTAATTGCCATCACCTTTTTGTGCCTCTCACAGTACATTTCTTCCAAAACAAGGCTGTCAACACACGTTTTAATATTATTCCTATTTTCTATTCAGTCCTGTTCTTGTAGTCATAGAAGATATAAACAAACTCAAAACAGTAACCCAAAATACAGCTGCTGATGAATGGTGGAGCTTGTGGAGTGTATCCCAGACACATTTAAAAGCATGAGATGAAAGTGGGTTAAAGCTTTGATATTTATTATATTTGTGACTTGATGAACCACATTTGTGCCCTGGTTACAGACGTCCTGCATGGAATCTGGCTTAGATTACAGAGATCTCAGTGTGAAAATAAAAAATGGCACAGAGGCTGTACTGGGAAAAAGCTCCAGGCGTGTTCCTGTGGTTAGAAGAAAGTATAATATTGAGTGGCTGTTTTCACTGCTCATGCACAGAAATCAATTTTGTCCATAAATGCTGTCAAAGTGCTCTTTATTACGGCTTCATTTTGGTGTTTGGCGCTGTGAGCTGTTTAGATGACAATGCTGGGAAAAAGATGAAACCGAGCTGCAACTTAAGGAACTTAGGATGTAAGATGCCCTGTATATGACTGAGCACACTAATGAGAACTAACTAACGTCTGTAAAATAAATATTGGCATTGCTTTGTCACAATGCTGCCCTGTAGATTAAAACAGACTGGAACATTTAACTTTATCCACTAGGTGGCACTGTTTCATTTGTTTCCCTAACGAAAGCATTAACCATAAAAGTGCAACTACATGCCATGAATGGCTGGAAGTGCTAGTTTCATTTATACCACTAACTACAGCAGGTGCTATTTGATCACCTGCAGCTCTGATAAGAAAGCACAGAACCAAACAGGGGAAAGTGATCATTGAAGTCATCTAATGTCAGGTTTGTTTGGGCTGAAATCCCACAATTACTGCCTCCATAAACTACAGTCATCCTTCAGTCTTCAGAATCTGGACCAAAGAGGGCAGAATCCATTTACAAGTAGAAAAAAAGAATGTTTCCTTTTAATGTTTGAAGAAAATATCCTCATTAAAATTCATCATTTACATAAATGAGTTAGCTGTTTTGAAGGGACAATATCCTTTAATATTCTGTGGAGAAATACTGGAGAATGAACTGTAGTTACACTAATTTTGCTCTCGTGTTCCCAGCCTGATGTTAAAGTAACTAGAGCTGAAACAGTTGGAGTGGGTGGATTAATTAATTCGTTAAGTAATTTTTATTTTTTTATTTTTTAAAATCCTTTCATATTCTGGTTCCAGCTTGACAAATGTGGCGATTTGCTGCTTTTAAAGCTTCATATAATTCTAAATTGGACTGTCAATCAAAATGGGTAATTTGACATTTTACTGGCCTTTTTCTTTTAGTATTTTATGGATTTTGAAGGAAAAATATGGGATTATCCAAAACTGTCTAGTTATGTGAAAATGCATTTCATTGTCATTTGTCCTGTACTAACCCATGTTCTGTGTATATCAGGGGTGCTCAGTACGTCTGTAGATGACATTGACATGACATTAGAACAATAGACGTCAGCCTATCATCCATCCCGTCACTTGATTGATATACAGGGCAGCCAGTCAGATGACAACTGAATTTTTCTGACATTTAGGTCACTGCGCATGCGCAAACTACGGCGTTAAGTGCACCAAAACAAACAAGCTAGTCAACGAGTTACCTCCAATTTTAAGCCCTCCCTTTTTTTAAACTAAAGAAAGCTTATGGTCATCAAATATGAGTGGGGGAGCTGGACCAAGCAAGAAGACAAAAACGTATCACTTTCATACAGAATGGGAGGTGGACTTTTTTGTGTGTCTTTAGCTACGCTGTGCAGCTCCACAAATCCACTCAGGAAACGTCTCGTTTTGAAGAAAAAATACAAAAAAATCTCCAGGTTTATTTCCACGAAAATACAAAGAAAATAGCTGGCTAACACACTTGTTTCAACTAATTGCTGAAAGAAGAGAGGGAAGTAGGGGGAGTACACCGTTTAACAACATATACAAAATCACATAAAAACATGAATTCCAATAGACTTTTAGCCATTATATAAAGTTATAAATGAATGAAAATATGAATTATTAAACTACTCTGTACTTATATTATTGAATTATGAATTTTCTTAACACGTTTTGATATATGAACTATATGAACTATGGTCATTTTATAAGTAGCTCGCATGCTGAAAAAGTGTGAGCACCCCTGGTGTATATTATCACCTTTGATCATTTATCCTTCCATCCATCCATCCACAGGTGGTTGTCATCACAGGAGTAAATAAAATATCCATTCTGTGTCGCAGCTTTGTACTGCATGCCAGCAGTGTGCAGTACACAATACACTCTAGTGTGCAAAGAATATCAATATGATTTAATATATTTTGTACAAGAAATGATGCAGCGTCTTCACTGACAAATCAATTTCAATTTTTGACTGAACATCACTAACAAGTAATTCTCACAGAAGCGATAATAAGATGTAATTTAAAAATGTAATACATTGTTTTCTTACATCTTTGCTGAGATGGGTCACTAGTTACCACAACTCTTGTAATGTTGTGCACACAGCTATGAGCAGCTGCTCCATTTCCTTTGTGCATTGTGTTCTGAGGCAATATTGTACATCAACAACACACTGAAAAATCATGCTGCACATTCACTTTTTTCAGTATACTTAATTTAGTTGATTTACCAGTTTGAGGCACATATATTCAAAACTTCCTTGGAATGAGTATGTAGTTTGACATTGCAGCTCAGTGCCAGTCTTTCCACATGAAGAACATTCAGGCTCCCTATTTAGTTCTTGACTAATCAAGATGGACGTATCACTCTTTGTATAACTTTTGACTTGTTTGATCACACAACCCTCTCTCCTGCAGCAAACACTGGCCTGCTCCATTCTCACTGCTCTGCTCAGTGAGTTCTCCAGCTCCAGTAAGACCAGCAGCATCGGCCTCAGCATGGAGTTTCACGGCAGCTGCAAGCGTCTGTTTCAGGTGTGTGTCACCGCCATGTCTGAGTTTTCATGTACTGTTAAGCATTTATAAAGGGCGGATCATTTTGTACTACTTTTCTTCTGATTTAGTCACCGATGGGTGCTTTTTCCTTTATACATCAATGTCATTCTCAAATTCATCCATCTTTCTCTTCCAGGAGGAGGGCTTACGTCAGATCTTTATGTTGACCATGGAGGTGCTGCAGGAGTTCAGCCGCAGAGAAAACCTGAACGCCCAGATGTCATCTGTCTTCCAGCGCTACCTGTCTCTGGCCAACCAGGTCCTCAGCTGGAACTTCCTGCCACCCAATCATATCCTTTTTTTTTGTCAGAGGCTGGCAGGATTCTTATACCTGGAAAGGTCAGGATAATATATTTCTAGATCCTGACATGTGGTTGGATAAATTCTGCAGAAGTTTGACAAGGAACAACAGGTCAGTCCCACACACCTACATAATTAGGTACAGTTTTTGCCATGGAGTTTTTGTCAGGCTTTGCTATTTCACATGGTGCAATATTTGTTATCCTGAAATAGTGGTATTTTATAGTAATTACGTCTTGTTACGTCTAGTCTAAAACTCCAACAAATCCCTGTGGGCTCGTGTTTGTGGTTTTAGCAGTTTTATTAAGCAATTTACTTGCTGAAATCTGTTATTGTTACACTCAATTTTCCAACCGAATCCAGTTGTGTAAGCAACAAAAGCATTTTAGTTTTCAGGTTAGTTTAACTGTTTCACCAAAACATATTATCTGAACAACTTATTTGAAAGGTGATAAAGGATGAACATTGAAATGATTAAGTTCAGTGTCAGCTTTACTGTTTAACTCTGAAGTGAAGTAAAGTCAAAGCGCAAAGAAGAAGAATTAAAACAAACATTTTAATGACAAAGAAATACAGAGTTTTGTAATTTTATGTCCCAGTGTTGATTGAAAAGTTAAAAAGATTAGACCCAGGTTGTGAAAAAAGTTTGTGTAGGAAAATGAAAGCCAGTACAAGAGAAGTTGGTCCTCCCTTTGGAAAGGCGGCCGAACTGTTGGTCGAAGGAATGTCTTCCTAATTGTGCTGTGTATGTTTGCCTCTGTGTTTGTAATGAGCTTATTTATGTGAACATACATGAGTTAGCTTGTGTGCATGGCTGTACTGTGTGTGTTTGTGCGTGTGTGTGATCCATGTATTGCTCATGTCGTTGGGACAAAATGTGTGTGTGTGTGTGTGTATGTCTGGCTCTACAAATATGTGATACCCTGGAATGCATATCTGTCCATCAGTTTTGCTTTGTAGTTCATCTCTTGTGCACACGTCCATATTATCTTTGCAGTTGGCCGCATTGTTGAGCAAACTTAGGCATTTGTGTGTGTGTTTGTGTGTGCGCACGGCCAGGCTCATTACGGCCTAAATCCCTACCAGCCTGGCATCCTCTCTGCCTGTCTGAGGGGATCTGGAGTGGCGCTTGCTGCCAGCCAGGGCCATGTATCACTTTCAAAGAGGTGTCTGTATGTCCATCTCCGTATCATTCCAGCAGCCCACCGCCCCCACCTTGACTTGTTGAGGCTCCCCTTGGTATGCCTGGCACGCTCACTTTGATATGTGTGTGTTCTCAAAGTCCTCTGTGTGCATGTACGTGCATTAGCTGTGGCAAGCAATTTATATACAACAGTTTAAATCTGTTTTAGTATGTATATGAAGTCACCAGAGCAACTACTATACATGTAAAAGATCTTTCGAGTTGAGGTCAAGGCAGGATACTTTGAGCTTCAAACTGATACCAAATATGTGATTAAATATCTTTCATTCAGTTACTAGAAGGTTTTTTCTTAGCATTGATATGTGTGCTTACATTGCACATATAATAAGGTGACTATGATTGTATACACCCAGAAATGACAGAAATTTGTCAGTCACCAGACTGTGCCAAGGTCATTTCCTCTTTAATATGTTAGGGTGTATTTGGCCGTTGAGGGTTATTTAGACCTATATATGGCATTTTAGTTGAATTCCAAGTATCTTACTATGCCACCAATTTACTTTTTCTCAATATATATACACATTGTGATATAAAATTACCTATAGTATGAAAGAAGATTTTGTCAACATCACCCCTCCCTAAACTGCACGTCTAATCTTTCATGTATTTCGAAGATGTTAATGTAAACTCCTTCATGAAACACAAGTTCAACTTCCTTAACAGTCATTTTCTTTTAACTACATTTCACACTTTTTAAATTTGTCAAACTGTGTTGCTGTCTGCAACCTGAAGATAACCTACAAAATCATTAAGTACATTTAAATGACTGTGAAGCAAAGATAGCTGGATAATTCATAATAAAACGAGGATTCCCCAAGGCACTAGTTGCATGCAAATAGAGCTATAGTTCTCTGGTTTCTCGATGCTGAGTTGTTACAAGTGTTGAGTGGACTGTCTCAGGCCATAGAAATAGCATATAAATTCTCAAATCAAGTATCCTTCTCCTTGAAATTCTGTGTGCATGTGAGTGTATGTAAAGCCTACAAGTGTCTGGGCTGTTGTTGAAAAGGAGAACAGATTGATGAAGACCACTGGGAGGCCTGAATGAGTGCGGCCGCCTGTCTGCAAGTATCACAGCGCGCCTGTGCCTGTGTGATGCGCTGCAAACGTACAGTATGCCAGCATGGGTATCAAGGGGCCTCTCCTTAATTGCGTAGCTGACAGCCGCCGCCTTTCACACACGAATACACACACTCCTCAACTAGCTCAAAGACCCTTTTTAAAAAGCCTCCCTCCCTTAGATGAACCGAGCGGCATGCATGTCATCTGTCCTCGCCGCCGTCTGAACCCCGGCCCTCCGGCTCTGGTGTCATCTGGTGGAGGCACGCTCCCCGGGCATCGGTACGACATCATGTCACTCCACACTGGGCTTGACTCTGGCCAGGGTCGTGGTCAGGCCTCGAGGCTGCAGCGGCAGTCAGGTGCTGTAAATGGCTGTCCGAGCTGACAGATCACCCTCAATCCCTGCTGCCTCCAATCTGCTCGATCCACATATCTGGATCCTTTTGATGTCATTTAGATGTATTTGCTACGTGATGGAATCTCTGTCAATTGTGTTGCTATAAAAGCCAGTGGTGCTTTTGTACTGTAGCAGTTTCCCCCATCTGTTTTTTTCTTCACTAGAGAGGAATGTGTAGATTTCATGGTGTATGGGCTCACTAAAACTCAAGTTGTTTCAAATTAAAGCATGGCCTTCCCCGCCTCCTCCACAGAGCTACAGTCATTTCTGTCTCTTAGCTGACTTGTATCTATACACTTTATCATAAGAGAGGAGGAGAGAGACCTCTGCTTTTGGATTCATTTTTTTCTTATTTTTAGTTAAGCGTAATAAAAGTGGCATTAACTTCTCTGAGCAACAATTACCCCCAGCAGCCTTGTAAGGAGATATTCTCGTGCTGAAGAGACGACTGTCAGCCTAACACTTGCCTCTGCCTGGCTCAGTGTTCTCATTAGCCATTCAGAGGTCAATTTATAGGCATTTTGGCCCTCAGGTTAAGGTTAGGATTTGGAGTGTGTAAGCTGATGCTGGATGTTTGCCTTGGCCCTGACCTGTATGGAGAATCTCAACTACTGCTGTCTAAACCCAGGATATATAAAGATGCCGATGGACATTCAACTGGTGCTTGTACTGTCTGACTTATGTGAGATTTAAAGTAGATACCTTCTGTTTGAGTGAATGCTCCCTTTTTAATGATATTTTTCCTTATTACATTTAGAAATACAGTACAGCATTTTGAGCCGAAGTTGACTCTTTATAAACCCTGTACAATTAGTATGGACTGACACCTGAACATGAAAGGTGTGTGTGTGTGTTTTGTACACTGATTGCTGATATTTGTATGTCATCTATGGAATATTATGGTGTGTTCGTTTTCTTCTGTTTGGCTGCAGTGATTCAGACAGTACAATGGGATAATTGATATATCACATTTATCTCAGCAGTGGGAGAATTATTGACAACTGCTGTAAGCAGATGGGGACCAAACAGTAGAAAGAAATGTGAAAGGAAAGGGAGGGGGCGGGTCAGTGAGGAGGTATTTCTGGACTGTTATTTCACATGGCGAGGCTGTATGGGAGACTTAAGGCAGGATATATCACTTAAACCCTACCACGTGCCTTAGCATAGCGCTGTGCTCTTCGCAGGGCCGTTGGCAGATGCTCAGCCAGTCTTCCAGTGCAGCGGGTCCATCCTCAGTCAGGATCAACCATAATGAATAGGGGATACAGGAGAAGCTCGCTAATCCACAATCAGCAGGCATGAAGGTCTTTCAGCCCTGCAAAATGTTCAGATTGCTGAGATTGTCTACTTTAAGCGGTCACGAAAATACTATCGAATAGATCTGTAAAGCACTTTGTACAACGTCTGCAAATTTCTGAAGAAAGCGGAGTTGGGGATGTGAAATGTAAAGTTGGATTTGATGTTGTTGTCGAGGGGTGTTAAGAAACTATACCGAGGGAGGGGGGTTGCAAGGTTTAACCTGTTTTTGACAAATCACACTTTTTTCTATCTATGGAAAGGATTGAAGAAAAAGCAAAGAAAGCAATCATGCACACACATACTTATTAAAAAGAAACATTTGCAAAAATTAAGACCAAGAATCAAAGATCGGCATATGTTTTTTTTTTCATGAAATAAAAGGAGACTAGGATGATAGGGAAAATCCATTAAGAATTCAAAATTCTGTGTGCATTGTGGGACTAATAAAGGAATACCTTATCTTATTACTTCTGAATATGTTCTTGAATTTTATGCAGTTAAGAAAATAAAACTAGCAAACACACTGGCATGATTCTGTTTAGCTGCGCTGTGGCTCCAGAGATGTCAGTTGGTTGTTCAGCCCACCGCTTTGTTCCAGACTGAAACATTGCAACAACTGTTTAATTTATTGCTATGAAATATTGTACAGAAATTCATGGTCCTCAGATGATAATGCTTCTGTGGTTGGCGATCCCCTGACTTTTCCTTTAATGCCACCACTGGTGTAATGCCTTGACAACAATTTTATTGATTGCCATGAAATTTGGTGTGATCCATGGTGCCCAGAAGAGGCAATTACTAATTATTTGGAGGATCACTTGATTTTTCATCTACCACTATCATCAGGTCAAATTCGGTCGTCCTCTTTAGCACTAGCTCTAGTACCATCATCAAGTCAAAATGTTAATTTATCCAATCATGACCAAATAGCTGCAAAGCAAAAGATATTCCCATCATCCTCAACTGTACTTTGTGTATATTACTAAATAGTAATGTTAGCATGCTATCTGGCTACACTAAGCTGGTGAGCATGGTAAACATGCTACCTGCTAAACACCAGCATGTTTGCTTTGTCCTTATGTGCTTGTGAGCATCCTGTATTAGCATTTAGCTCAAAGTACCACTGTGTAGTGTAGCCTCACAGAGCTGCTAGCATGGCAACAGACCTTAGTTAATCTTTGGTTTGTGACAAAGTGACACAAATCAAATCTGTGAAGGCACTGACCAAGAAGTCTGAAAATAGACTACTTACTAGAGTTTAATTAATAGCTAGTCCATTTTTTTAGCATGTGGTAAAATGAACAAACCCACAAAGATGATAACATAAAAATGTTTGCATCAAAAGCTTTGTTGTCTGGTTTTGTGGGCGTCTCTTGTACAGCCCTGATTCCAAAAAAGTTGGGACACTGTGTTGTACAAATAAAACAGAATATAATAATCAATAATTTTTGACATATGCTGAAAACAGTACAAAGACAATTTATTTAATATTCTATCCTGTCAACTTCTTTGATTTTTGTAAATATCTGCTTTTTCTGAGTTTGATGGCAGCAACATGTTGGCACAGGAGCAACAAAAGACTGTGAAAGCTGTTATAACACATTTCCTCCCATCACTTGTAATGACACAACCCAGATTCCAAAAAGTTGGGATGCAGTGTAAAACAGAACTAAAAACAGAATGCAAGTATTTGCAAATCCCTTTGGACCTTTATTCAATTGAATACAATACAAAGACAACATATTTAGTGTTTAAACTAATAAACAATATTGTTTTTTTTTTATTGTTTTTTTTTCTGAATTTACTGCAACAAGACTGCGAAAGTTGTGGACTGATCCAAAAACACCTGTTTGGATCCTTCCACAGGTAAACAGGTTCATTGGTAACAGGTGAGAGGATCATGACTGGGTATGAAAGGTTCATCCTGGAAAGACTCAGTTGTTCACAAGGATGGAGAGAGGTTCAACACTTTGTGAACACATGACTGTATAAAGAATACTACAATTTCTACAATCAATACTAAATTACTACATTGGCTCAGGAACACTTTGTAAAACTGTTGTGGGTAAATACAGTTTGTTTGCAAATTATTGCATTCTGCTTTTACTTACATTTTACACAGCATCTCCATTTTTTTTTGGAATATGGGGGCTGTATATTGAGAAGGGCCCAGCATGCTGTTTTGTAGTCATGTGGTTAGTTTAAGCTTAGCAACGCACCCTGAATTATAGCCCATGAAGGAAATAATGTTGTTTTTCCTTTCACTGCAAATATGTTCCCTCCAGCTTTGAAGAGGAGAGCCGTGCATTGATGCACACTACCTGGGCTAAGGTTCACATTCAAAACCGTAAATTCTGGATGGCCAGGTGTCTGTCCATGTGGAGCCGAAAACAGTCTGCTTGCTTTGGCCACAATAATAGAATCAGGGCAGGATATTAAACTTGAAATAGTGGCTGTTTCTTTGCCAGAATAACTTGTGGATCAGACAAACCTTCCAGCGGCAGTTTTATTGGCATTTGACCGGTGGCTGGTGTTAATTAAGGTATTACAGTGTGTGTTTATGTGTCTGTCTGGCTGCAAATTTGGCAACTGCATGTGAGAACTAAGTGTGTGAATTTCTTCGCTTGTGTTTGATTTAAAACTCTTGTGGTCAGTGGTTTGCATTCGCTTTGTATCGGGTCAGTCAACTGTGTTTGTGTGTGCCTGTGTGTCCTGTTTATCTGTCAGTCCGTCTTATCTTTCCAGTGGAAAATTGACGTGTCACATTAGTTATTCTTGAGCCTGCTGGAAGGGTTGAGATAGTAGCAGGTGATGTCTTTTAAAAACCCACCAAACCACAGCCACATGTCCTAGTCACTCCGCGTACATTACTCATCCTGGAGGCATGTGCACCACACACACACACACACACACACACGCAGTCCATCTTTTTTCTTTTTTTTCCAGCGGAGTGGATAGCATGCTTGAAGTTGTAAATTCACTTGTCAACAAGTAGATTTTTCTTCAGAATTCAAGAGCCTGAACTTAAGCTAAGTGAACACTTAGCAGTTTAAACTACTGAAGCAGTTTAAACTGTCATCTCAGTTCATGTGAGTTTACAGGACTGTACATTTTTATGATAGTTACAGTGAGAACTGAAAGAAACAGAACTTCTTTGGCACATCTTTAATGCAGCAGATAAATAATCTATGTATTCATTCAGTCATTTTCTGCTTGTCTTACTCTTCTATGATAATAATTCAAGTATTTGGACTGTTGTGTTCCCCCAGTCTAGTTTGGGTAGTTCAGGACAAATGAAATTATTAGTCCAAATTATCCATTAAAAAATATTTAGAATTATGAAATTGGGCTTGTATTCTGCTCTTAATTTGAAATATTCTTGAATTCATGGCATCTTGTTTTCCCCTAATTTAGAGCGTTTTTATATTTTTGGTGTCACACCCTGTCAGACCCATTTTACATCTCTGTCCAGCTGAGTAAAATAGTTGAAGTGGCTGTGTAGTTATCATTCCTGAGGTCTCTTGTGAGTTTTGTCTCAGTCATATGATCTTTAGGAGGGTTTGTACAACCTCTGTCCCCGTGGTGGTCCCTCCCTGCGGAGACGGCCTCTTGGTCAGTCCCACTTGTTGCTGGATCAAAAATGTACTCACTCCTCATTTCTTCCCATGTTTGTCTCTCTCTCCTTATGTTATATTTTTTTCTGTCTTGTATCTAAGGGATTTGCGAGATAAAAGCCAGCTGTGGTTTCATTTAATTTTGTGAAAATGACATCAAGACATACGTGAGAATTTTAGGCCGAGAGTGCTTAAAAGCAAATGAAAGAAGGAATCAAAAGAAAATCCAGACCTTTCCACAGAGACAAACAGTGAAACCCTGGCATAAAACAAATAAACATAAACGTAGTCATATTGCAGCACCCTCCTTTCTTATTCCGATGTCTTTCTCATTCCTTCCTGCTCCAGAAAGGTTCAGTTAGAGGTCCTCTGCCTCACCACGACTATTTTTAACAAGGCCTGAAAGCCAAGCACTGGACAGACACACACACAATCCCACAGACCCTTAGACAGGTGCCAACTTTTGTGCCGAAAAGTGTGGTGTGTTGTGGTGGGGTGTGTGCATGGGGAGTGACTGTGGGCTGGTGTCGGAGGAATGCATGACCTCGCCGGCCTCTGCCGCTGTTTGGCTTTGATCAGACATTCCTCTGGAAGTTTCCTTCTTCTGCTGTCACAGAGCTGCGGGGCAGTGATACGGTTTTGTGTGTGGTTTTACGTGTTGTGTATGAGTGATGAAGACGAAGTGTTGAAGTGTGTCTTTTTTGTCAATTTTGAGGGTTTTTTTTTTTTTGAGGGGGAGGGTTCACAAGCAAGAAAAAGAAGACAAAAACATTTGCAGAGTGAAATATTGAAACAAGCTGAGAATGGCTGTGTGTGCTTTTGAGGCCGTGTGTGAGTGGTTTTTTTTTTAAGCTATTATCTCAAGATCGCAAGTTAAGTATTTCATAATCTTGAGATAACAAAGCTTGTGTTCTAGTGACAACAGGTTAATTTACCTCTTGTTCTCTTGTCCTCTTGTTTTAAAAAAAAATCTGGCTTATTTGAGTCACATCATTAGAGCAGACAATCTTGTTTTATGGTAGCCAGAGATGAAGGTTGAACAGTTCCCATCTCTCTGCCCTCTCTGCTCAAATGAAGCCTATTCTAACAACAGAGGTAAATACATTATGAAGGCTTGAGATTTGCAGGCCAGTCACACTGTACATCATGACCCCCACAGCTTCTCCGCACAGCCTACAGACACGTGTCGGCCGCGACCACAGACATTATCAACAAATCTAAAGTGTAGACTGTGAAAATGGATCAGTCACTCCTGATCTCTCGTGAACATTGTAAGGAACAAGAGGAAACAACCTTTTCTAGTGATAACTGATTCATTGTCTCATTCTCGCCAAACAATTTACCAGTTTTCTTGTGATAATGGAATAATTAAATTGTGATCTTGTTTGAACCACATTCCAAATTTTAAAAAATGTGTGCATGGCTCTTCTCTGCTTAGCAACAAAAATGCCCAAAGAAATTTTAAAAAAATATTATTATTATTACTATTATTATCGGTGCTTGTAAAAGTAATTGGTATTACTTAGTAATAAAAGTATTGTCCAATATCCTTGGTTGGAAATAATTTTAAAAATCCATGCTTGATGTTAAACCCATAAAATGTCCCTGATCGTCCAGAGGTCAGTCATTTCAAACTCATGCTGTGCAGACAAACATTGTTGAAACCCACAGATATTTATTTAACTTTTATAGGCCATTCCAGAGTTTCCAAATATACCAAACAATTATTCTGGGAAACTATTTAGAGGAACATGCTGTATATAAAGTGATTCAGGATATTAAAAATACTTCCTTTGATGTAAATGTGCACCCATAAGAAAACATTGGACTTTGGGTTTTAATTAGCAACGAATCAATTTGTTGATCAACAGAAAATTAGTCTGCAACTATTTTGATAAGCAATTCATCATTTAAGACATTTTTCTTGCCAAACTGTTTACACCATCATAAATGTGATGATTAAGGACTAATTGAATTTGTTGCTTTACTTTGTAAACTGAACGTACGTGTGTTTAGTTTTTTGACTGTAAGGGGTTTTGAGGGTGATTAAGAGAAGTGTGAAATCTTGACTGGTGTGTGAAAGGAGTGTGTCTTTGTGCGATGCTTTGATTGAGGAAAGTGTGTGCGTGTTCGTGCACACGCCAGGGTGTGGAGTAAGAGACGGGTTTGGGAGTGTGGAACAAGCAGTGATGGGGATTGTTACGGGGGTTGAGCCCAGGAAAAAACATGCTGTGGGTGTGTTTAGGAGACTTGAATAAGGACAGGAAGTGCTGTGGCTGAGTGGGGAGAAAGTGTGTGTTGTGGGTTTGTGAAAAAGCTTGTTGTGGGTGTAGAGAAAGTCTTAAATAAGGAGACTGTGTTGTGGCGGCACAGAGAAAGACAGACTTGTTTGGGAGACAGGAGACGTTTGGAAAGCTGTTAAGATGAAACATTTTTATAGCTTTTAGAACAGAGTATGATTGTGCTGTGGGTTTGGAGAAAGTTTTAAATCAGACCAAAGTGTTTTGTGTGGGCAAGGAGAGACAGCGTCTTGTTAAGATGAAGATAAGGAAAGAGATTTGGAAAGTGGTCCAGAGGGAACTAGTGTTACCAGGGAAAAGAGGAAAGTTTGTGATAGAAGTTTGAAGTGAAGAGTTTGTGTTATGGGGCAAAGAGAGAGTCTTGCTTTGGTCCTGGAAAGCAGTCAGGAGGAGAGACAAAGTGATTGGCTGAGGAGGGAGAGGGGGTGTTTCGGGGCAGTAAGGAGTCTCGTGGACGTCTTGTAGAGGAGTGGACAAAAGAGGCAGAGCAGCGCAGAGTCTGGATTGGCTGCAGGGAGAGTGTGTCTTGTGTGTTTAAGATCTTGAGGAAGCAGAGGAGAGAAATCCGAGTGTGCTCAGCCAGGGAGTGCTGGTAGGAGGAGAGGTGAAGAAGAGGACGGGAAGGGAAGAGGGTGTCAGGCCAGTCAGAGGGTGAAGATCGGAACGAGGCAGTGAGTTGAGGAGAAGAGGCAACCAGAGGAAGGAGTGAGGGTGAGAGAGAAGGCTAGAGCTTCTTTGTGGCTGAAAAGTGTATCAGATGAAGTGCTGACCAAGGAGAAAGAGAAGGAAGGGAGGACAGCAAAACAAAGCAACCACAGAGGGAAGGGTGAGAAAAATCTCAAACAAAAACCTTTGGTGGAATAAGGATTAACAGGGTTAATGAGAGGGAGAGCTGGCTAACAAGACACTAACAAGTTTCTGTTGCCAGCCACACAAAACCACAGACTCACACACACAGACCAAAATACCCAGAGAGAAGGAGCCCAGTGACAGGAGCTTGTGTTTTTGAGTGTGCCGCTCCTCCTCCTCCTCCTCCTCCTCCTCCTCCTCCTCTTCATGCTCTTGTTGGCCTTAACTGTCGGCGGGTCACTGGGGCGCCACTACATCGCCATGTTCGAGGCCACACAGAACGTCACGCTCAAGCCTACGGAGTCCTGGAGGGAAGCGCTGCTGGACACCCGCGTCATGGACCTCTTCTTCACCGTGAGTGTCCCGTCCATCGTTCATGTGTCTGTCCTTATCAGAGTATCTGAAGGTTCTGAAAGCTTCTAACAAATGTCTTGGATATCTTATGTCTTAAAAAAGTGTTTTTGTCAGGGTCACAGCGCTTTAAAAATTGTTCTCTTCGTTTCACTGACGAAATCATTTCATTTTAAACAGCGTTACGAAAAGGACTAACATTGAACTGACTGGACTAAAGCTGCAGATGCTTTGCTCTCTGATGGACCTTGCTTCACTGTGTCAGTTAATGTGCATGTGTCTGTCTGGATGTCCATCTGTTTTCCATCCTTCCATACAGCATCGTTCTGTCAGGGAGGTCGCTCTTCACTTTTCCCTCCAGAGTCAAGGTCTCTGTGTCTCATACATTCCCATTAGAGTTTTCTTGTGTCCTCCTTTACCCGTTCTTCTTCATTTTTTTCCTCTGACCTCTAGATGGTGGTTTATTTATGATAAACAAAGAGAGACAGTTTGCCTTTTCATGTTGAGCAGAGACATCTGACTTGACCTCGTCCTTTTGGCGCATGCTGAGTTTTTACTAGTTTCATGGGTTTTTTGGACGCACCATTAAGTAGATTTATGGGTGCTTTGCACTGGGGTCGTGTTATTGTGTTACTGTCCAGAGTACCGCCCGGTGAAGTAAATGTGTATTTTTGTGCAGTGACTTGTGTGTTTAAAGAGGCTGCCCACGCTGGCGAAGCAAACGGTGTGGAAGAGAAGTGTGGAACAAACCGGTCAGCTCCTCTTCCACTCAGCATCCATCCAAAGCCTCTGCTGCCCATCGCCAGATACTGCTCCACTGCTTTGCCTCTCAGCTGCCTACTGTCCTATACTGTTTTGCTCCTTTAGCCTTTACCTGCCAAACACATGACCTCTGTGAAAGACTGCGTTGCAGTTACACCCTGTTACTGCCACCCTGTCTGTCTGTGAATGAACTAAACTGAACATGACTTCACTCCAGCTTACCAGCTCGTGGCACTCACTAAACGTAGGATAGCTTTGAGCATCGTTGGTTTATTCAGCATTTTGAGAGACATGTGATTGGCTGCTCAGGTTCATGAATCAGCGGTTTGTGCCGTTTTTACTTTTGTCGTTCAAGCAAAATACAAATCATACACATCTCAGTTTATATTCAGGACATGTAACAAATGTTAGCAGCCAGCTGACAGTAATTGGCCGTAGTCTTTGATTTGAGTTCAAGTGCAACTCTTGCCTGCTGACTAACCCTAACCGTATCAGAACATAAGAGAGGACACATCAGTTTGCTTTTTCTGGCACTGTTTCTTGGAAGTCATCTTGGTGAGTCAGGGCTTTTGCCTGTTACCAAACACTGCTCCACTGCTGTACTGTACAGTAGCACGAATGTTTTCATTGCCGAATACTGCTTCTGGAGCACCATTTTCACCTTGTTTTGCCAGACCTAGCATAGCATAATTTTTGAGTCTGAAATTGGTCTCTGAATGGCTATTAAGATTGTAAATCACTCTTAATTCTATTTGCACTTTGGTGGTGCTGAATACTACTCCATAAAAATGGTTTTCTTCACAGTGATGCACACTGAGAGAGCGACAGCACTCTAGCAGTGCCATTTTTTAGAGTTGTAAAATGAAGTCATTTGGAGTTGTTCTCCTTCTTACAACCCAGTCATTGCTTGTGGAGCAATTTTATTGTGCTGTTGAAGAGGCAGAAACTTACTGTCTGGATTTGTGCTTATCTGACGGTGGACCATTTTATACAGAAGCAATGATAAATAATTGGGCTCTGTGTTTTGTGATAAATCTATTTACTGCGTAACATACCTCATTGTATCTTTAATTATCTAGAGTCAAAAGAGGCTAGCTTTTGGTGAGAGCCTTTACTTTGAGTGTGGAAAGTGGTTTTAGAGCAGTAGAGAGAGTAACTCAGTATTTTCACTTTGCTTGTGATGAAAAATATTAAGTAACTAACAAAGGTTTAATTCTTAATGTGGTAGATTATTGTGATAGTAATTATAGTGGGTAATTGTGTGCTGTAGCCCTGTTCCACTGTTTCCATCTGTGATTTGTCAGAAAGACCTCGATTAGCGATGAGCATCTCTCTTCTCATTTTCTCGTTAGAGAGACAAAAATAACTTATCCTCAAGTGTCTCCATTGAGGTTATTTATGATTGTGGTCAGGCCTGTTGAAAGTTTCCTCTGTGATTACAAATTATTATCGTTATGCTGCTGGTTTAAAGTGAGAATAAACAAAACAAAGCTGCAGTAAGTTCACAAAAAGTTCACAAAAATTTCTGTACCAAATCTGAATGAGTTTCTGTTTTGATTAACTACTGTTTTGATGACATCGCCTGCTTAGAACTGGTGCAATAGCAGCTGTGTTTTGTTGTACAATCTGCAGATGCGTATTTGTGTGTGTTTTCCATCACTGTGCCTGATGATCACCACAGTTTCACCACAGTCCTTTTTCACGCACCTGAAAAAGTTTTCAGTCTGATTGTCTTGACTTCATTCACAACTAACTGTAATTGTTTCTAAACAGCAAATGTAATCAAAGGTTTATTATTCAAAGCACATAGGCCTAATCTACACTTTGATTGGCCAGTCCAGCAGTTTGACATGAATAAAAATGTTTGTCATTTTTCACTTGGTTCTCTTTGCTGCTGGAATCTGCAGGATGTGTTCTGTGTTGGTTTCAGTTTTCAGGCCTCCAGTCTCATCTCTGGCTCTGGTATTTCTAGTAGCTCAACTGTTTGTTGTTGTAAGGCTGCTGTGGCACTGTCAGCTGTCTGTTTCTGTGAGTGTGTGCGTGTGCCAGCGTGCGTGCATTGGTGCATATCTGTCTCTGTGGGGATTGTGTCAGTTTGAGTTTGTGTAGTGTGCGTTTGTGTGTATGCTCTGTGTCGTACCTGTGTGTCTCCATGTAGTGCGTGTTTGTGTCAGTGGGTGGGTGTGTGTTATATGTCTCTGTGTAGTGTGTGTTTATTCAATTTAATGGGGTCCTCTGCTGTCTCAGCTGCTGTGTCTCCTCAGCTGTGAGGGTGTGTGTGTCTGTGTGTGTGTCTGTGTGTGCAGGGGGTACTCAGAGACACGCGCCATCAGGGTCACAGTCCACAACAGACCAGTGGCAGGATTAGAGCCCGGCCCCAGGATTAGGGGCCCCTGTTAACAACCGCAGTAACCCACTCATCACACACACACACACACACACACACACACACACACACACACACACACCCTGTTGAGGGGCTCTGGGGAGTCTCCGTCCCACTGAGGGTGGGTGTCTGTCAGTCACCCATTAACCGGCTCCAAGGCTCCCTCACTTATCCGTGTTGTGAGCTAACAGGAGGCTGCTGTCAGTTTCAGCAGCCAGGACGTTCTGATGGTGATCAGATCATTTTCTTCTTTTTTTTTTTTCTTGGACATTCAGGTTTATTACAACTAGGTTGTATTTTCATGGTTTTGCTGTCACTGCTACCAGTAAAAAGTAATACACTGAAGTTTGACCACCCACTAGGGCGCCTTTGTTCTGGTGTTCTTGTCGTGTTCCAGGCAAGCCATGGATGTTTGGAAGCGATTTTACACAGCCAAATCAGAATCAATAGCCAGTGGTTTTAGGTTTTAAATCATACATGATTGACATCACAAGGCTAGCTCAGCTCACTTGGCAAGTTCATTGAAAATAACCACAATGAATCGACAGATCAATGAGACAACACTGTCGCCAGATCTTTATTGATAGCTGTTGGTTCCAACCAGGTTCAGTCTCCCTTCTCTGCTTGACAGGACAAGCACATATTTTGAATATCAGCTCAGGAATTATACAATGTGTAGCAGCCATTTTGCTGCCAAGGACCGTCTAATCTGCTAAAATGTCATTCCTGGTCCCTGAAGTTTTAGTGGAAAAGTATTCATGGGATTGATAGAATGATGGCGGGTGAGAAGGAGGGTGTAGAAATGAAAGAGAATGAAAGAGAATAGAGTTGATTGAATAAGAAAAGAGCAAGGGTAATGTAAGAGGAAGAACAGAGGAGAATGTGTAACAAGATGCAAGAATATCAGGGGGATAGAAAAAGAAACAGAACTGAGACAGAATTTAGGGAGAAAGTGAAACAAGGATGCAGTTTGCAGCAGAGAGTAGAGAGAGGTTTGGGGATAAATGGGCCATGGTAGATTGAAAAGGAAGAAGACCTTGGTGATTGTTGGCCTCCTTCAAAATAAACCCTCTCCACTTTTGTCGTTTTAACACCTTGTGACCTCAGTGCACAACCCCACTCCAATGACAAAAAGGAGAAGAAAATGAGAACGCACATAAAAGCACAAATGACTGAAGTGTCTGTAATTTTGGCTCCAGCAGTGTGTTTTTGTCTGTTTGTGTTTCTCTGGGTGTTTAGTTTCTGTTTGGCTCCGAGTGATTAGAGAGCAGCATCAATTTGTGATTGAGTGTGTACCCACATGCAAACACGCACGCACGCACGCACGCACACACACACACACACACATATACACCTAAGACTTTTGGTAGTATCTGGTGTATTTCATCACATCAAATGGACATGTACGCATACACACTAGAATAACAGTGTAAACACACATACACACACCCCACCACACTCTACACTCTTCACACACCTTGTACATAACCATAATACACATCCACCCTTTCATCCATGAGTAGAAACGTCCTTACACACACACACACACACAAACACAAACATTGTTTATGGATGCGTTTACTCCAACTGCATAGTGCATACACACACTCACACACAGACACACACACACACATACATACACACTTTGGTACTTCAATACTCGTAAGGACCCTCATTGACAAAACACCTAACCTAAACCATCACAACCACATGCCTAAAGCTGATTTTCTAGTTGTGTTTGAAGGGGTAACTGTAGCTACAGTACAGGGCTTCGGCATGTAGCCTCTGTAACTACTGTAACTACAAGTTTGGCCTATGACAGCTTCAGTGATAGAACATGGAGACCAGAATCTTCAGACATGGAGACCAGAAGATACTGATGAAGTAGTATGAGCTGCTTGTGTTTTCTCCTACCAGTTTCTGATGCTACTAGAAGTTGTTGAAATGAAGACAGGCTGAAACCAGCCCCATAAAAGATTATGTACATATATGTATTCATTGTTTGTTTTTGTTTTTGCTGCAATAGTTTTTCATGGCACTGGAATGCAGTCCTCACTCTCAGGTCTATAACTAAAAGTGGTCCTCTCTAGTGTTCAGAAACATGGCATCATATACTGTCAGATGATCTGAGAGATTTTGCAAAATCTTTGTATTACCACGCTAACGTATTGTGGCAAACTAAACTCCACGTTATGGCTATATTGAAGCATTGTTGCGTCAGTGGAATAAAATACTTGAATTTTTTAATATTGCTTTCCTAGATTAACCAAAGACAGACACTGAAAAAGAAAATGTACTATGTTATGATATACTGTATCGCCTTTGTGTTCTAAAATGATACACCATGATAGAAACCTAGCACTAGTCCTCACAAATATAGAAGGACAAGAGCAGCCACAGTAAAGCATTTCGTGTTTACCCAGTAAACACAATCAGTGTGGAGTACAGGGACTGATGAGGCTGCAGCACAGGCTGATTCTCTTCTGACTTGGCCTGCAGGCACACAGTAACCCAATCTGAGAGAGAGAGAGAGTGTGATGGTGGAAAAGAGCGAGCGAAAGACAATAAGTTGGAAGCGCAGTGTTGATTTGAAAAAACAGAAAGATGAGCCTCTGAGCCCCCGAGGAAACAGACACCAGGCTTTGTCTCCTTCTATAAATATCATTCCTCATTCGCCCTCCCTTTCTCTCTCTCCCACTCCCCTCTTCTCTCTTTCTCCTCTCCTCCTCTAGCATTTAGCGCTCTCTCTTCTCCTTCTTCATCCTCTTTCCTTCACTCTCTCCTTCACCTCATTGTCTATTTGCCGTTCTCCTTCCCTTGTTGTTTTTTTCCATTATTGCTCATTTTCTCTCTTTCTCTTCGCCTGACTCTCGTCCTCATTACCTCTTTAGCCTTTCTCTTCTCCATAGTCATATTATTCCCTTTTTAGGGCTGGGTGTTGAACCCCAGTATTTCTATGGAACAGATCAAAATGTGTCTGCACTGAGGTTGAGAATTTAACTGAATCTGAATCCAGCATCAGATCTGTTTTTCAAATCTTTATCCCTTCAAATCCCTTATCAAATGTATCCAGATTTTGCGTTCCACATTTCTGAGTAATTAAAGTTATAAATAACGAAACTCAAAGAATCAGTTGATCTTGTATTGTCTTTGCTTTTGACACACTGCAGTTTGGAGTTGCAGTTTAATGTTCACGGCCTTTCAGGCGAAATGTAAATGAGATCAACATTGATTAAATATGCATGTGACATGTTGGAATAACAGGTGTTCAGCACAGCATTTTTACTGTAATATTAAAGTTCAACTGGGAGATTCTGACTCCTGAATCTCAAAAGATGCAGTCAGATTGTTTCACAATCAATTCAAGAGAGAAAAAAATTGGCAATATTTTTCTGATTCCAGCTTTCCTTTGTCATATCTGATTGTGTTTAGGTTTTGTACTGTTTCATGTATAGATGTAGAAAAACATAATCCTCATGAATGTGGTAGGCGCTGGACTCAAAGAAACAGCCCTCAGCCCCTCTCACCATTTATTTCCCCATTCTCAGGCTACTGGTGCTTTACTGGTATGAAGTCCAGTCCACTGCCAAATCAAACCTGATAAGCACCAAATTAGCAAGAACAGTAACTAATGCTTCGCTGATACCAAATACATTGATTAATCAGAGTGCAAAATCTACTGTCATCTGAGCTGCATGCCCAAAATGTTCCATATTGTTGTATCCTGTTCTCTCTCCCTCCATCCATCCCACTCTCTGCATACTGACACACACTCACGTTGTGTATCTCTAACTATAGTGAGACTCAAGGCGACTGACATTACTGGCATTGCATGGATCATTCACTGGTGCAGCTGCTTTTTCAGACCTCGCGCTGTTCAATCCTTTGGCATTGCACTACCTCTCCCACCCCTCCTTCTCTCTCTCTCTCTCTCGCTCACTCTCCCGACACCCCCCTCCTCCTTCCCCTCCTTTCACTGAGCTCTTCCAGAGGATGACTTCACGCTCTGTAAGAGGGCAGTAGCAGCAGCAGCAGCAGCAGCAGCAGCGAAGACTGTGGTGGCTACACTGCGTTAGCATCTAAGATCTCTTCCCGGCAAGCGTGGCTTACGACCAAGCAGGCACCCCAGCTGGAGAGCAGAGAGAGAAGAGAGGGGAGGAGTCGGGAGAGGCAGCGGGAAAGAATTTTGGTGGGGTGAAGTGAGAAGAGGAATTGACAAGGAGGAGGAGGAGGAGGAAGAAGCAACAAGGAGAGGGAGGTTGAAAGTTTGATTGCTTCTGCAATGGGGCCATGCGATGGCATAGTGCGTGAAGCTGGTCAAGAAGCACTCACTCTGGATTTAAGAGGATGACGGTTCAAGAGACGGGAGTGGAAGCAGAAAGAGGAACAGAGCTCGGACTGGCTGAGAAGAGAGCCACAGCTCACAGGAGGAAGGCAGTTGAGCTCCAGACGTCCGCATAGTACAGTCAGTGGAAACCCATGTTGCTCAGAGGCTGTGATGACTCGCAGTGCTATTACTGCTGCTACCTTGCTGTGTGTGTGTGTGTGTCTGTCCGTGTGCACAACTGAAACCAACAATGCCTCCTCTCTTGTGGGAGTGTGACAGCTCAGCACGGACAAACCCCCAAATCCCACAAGTGAACAGAAGCTCAGAACTGAGATGAGACTGAATCGAGCAAATCTTTTCCATCAGGAGCCGGATCCTTCCACTCTGGGCTTGATTGAGGCTGTCTGTGGGATCAGACGGGCTCAGTGATTGTTTGAGACCGGGGTCACGGTGTCTGAAGACAGACGTGCTGAAAATCAATTCGCCATTTCGCTTCGCATTGCTGGGTAGTGTGTTACACTAGTGAGTATTAATCCTGCCCGCTATCAGCTGATCTGTTTTTGAAAGTGGTGACAGGAGGGCGAGACAGGTCCACCTTTTCCGTCTTTACCTACCACTTTTCTATTTCAAAGTGGTATTCTTTGCAGTTTATTTTAATTACATTTCACTGACCAAAAGCATAAAAGCATTCAGAGACATAATGTGATCAGACAGGGGACCAATCCCTGTTCATCTCATGGTATCTGCGGGGATTGAAAAACCCTAAAAAGCTTTGAATTCAGTGCCCTCTCATGAAGGCCTCAGAAGGTTTTTAAAAGTCTTGAATTTCATTTAAAACAGTCTTGAATATTTTTGCCACCTGCTGCAGACAGCATCATCAGCTCTGACTCTTTTTGTGTGTGGTTGTGGGTTTTCAGACTTTATACACCTGGAAACAGCAAGTGAAACTGTTGGGATAGTGATTGTGTACACAGGAGGCTGTTCAGTCCTGCTCTGTATGAGAGCGTCACTCCGCGCCATCAGACAGTACATCTGGTATGCCAAGACTTAAAGGATGAAGGATAATTTCCACGATTTGCATGATTGTTAATCTAGCATGTGCCATAATGGAAGATTTTTTATTTTTTGAAAAGAACAAGTCTGGTGTTTTGCAAGCCAGTTTGATTTGAAATTCCCAAGCATGTGCATGTTACTGAGGTAAAAGCTTTGTGTGAACTGAATTCATAATCATGACTTTATTTTAGTAAACCCACACCAGAATACTGAAGTTCAAACAAATTACGCTGGGGCATAAATTCAAATTTAGTAATTTGCATACAAATAAAAAAAAAAAATAATAATTGAAATGTTAACACTGATTTTATATTGAGAACATAAAATTTTATTCCTAAACACTGAATACAAATTCAGTATCAATCATTTATGTGGCATTGAAGCCTTAGACTCCATAATGAACCATAACTAATTCAATAAAGGACTGGGTTTTTGAAAATGGTACAAGTTGCACAGTTTATTATATACGTACATTACAAACAAGCAGAGAGGATCCAAGGAGATGGGTGTAACCAAGCTCATTGTTAAGTGTGCTCCAGTGTTGTTGCTGAACAGGTCTCTGCTCTGTCAGTGATCCTGACCGCTCACCTCCTGTGGAGCCATATTTTCTCAGTGTACAGGCCACATGAGAAATGTTTCTGTACTTCTGCTCCTGCTTTCCTCCTCCTTCTCTGTTTCACCCCGTTCAGCAGATATTTACAGCTAGGTGTTTTTGGTATTAGCAATTTCTGACTTTTACTGTAAGCTTATTCTGCTGTCGTCTTTCCTGTGTAAAAGGCCGTCTGGGTGAGATCGTCAGCGAGATGCCTTGCAGTTGTGCGGGTGGTTCTGAGAATCAGGGAGGATTTAAGACACTGACTCAGACTCTGTTCTCTATGTAGCTCTCCCTCTTTATTACAAAAGTGACTAATCGAAAGGGGAAAATGGGAGCTTAAACTTGGTTTCTCTTCTCATGTTGCAGGTGGGCAAGAAGACAAGGCTGAAATGATCTGTGCTCTTTCAGCAAATTGTTAAAAGTGACAGTGTGCAGTAGTTTATCCACATATTTTTAGTCTGTCTGTCCTTACCTGGTGCACTTATTTCCAAGCTATCCAAAGTGTCTGCTGGTTCATTGAGGAAGGAGGAACACAGAAGTTCTACCCTTTATTTGATAGGATTCCGCTCTCATACCATGACAATAGAGACTGAGACACATATTTCTTCTTTTGCTCTGCAGGTACATAGGAAGATTCGAGAGGACTCGGACATGGCCCAGGACTCCCTGCAGTGCCTGGCCCAGCTGGCCTCCATGCATGGGCCCATCTTCCCTGATGAGAGCGCCCAAGTCTCCTACCTGGCCCACCTCGTGGAGGGCCTGCTCAGCATGATCAACGGGTCAGTGTGTCACTGTGCTGGAAAACTGAATACACAGATTGTTGGTGACTCAGAACTCATCAGTTCTGTGCTCAGTGCTTCGTGGTAGTAACTACAACAATGAAAGTAACACTGTCTTGTTGTTAGTGACGCTCTGTGAATGGTTATGTTGGTCTGTTGGTTGGTTGGTTGAGAATGAAACATCTCAACAACTATTGGCTGGATTGCCATTGTATTTGGTACAGACATTCATGGCCCCACAGATAATAAAACCTAATGACTTGGTGATTTCCTGACATTTACCTAACTGCCACCATGAGCTTGTGGCTTGCAGGGAAATGTCTCAACAACTATCGAAATGATTGCCCTGAAATTTGGTCTTATTAGTGTTCATTATTCTGCAGCAAATTTTAGCAAGCTAACAGTAGCTATGTATAGTTGTATTTTTATTTTCCCAGTTATTGAGTGTCAGCATTGTCCTTTGAGTTGAGCATTATACTGACATTACAAAGAGACTAGATAATATGTGTGACTCTGATTATTGGGATATTATGACAGAGGTTAAATGTTGCTGGTCTTTCTGTAGTTACTGGATCCTTGTGGCAAAGTACAAAGTATTATTCAGTTCTTTTCAAATAATGTACTAACTCCCTGAAGAAACAGTGATGGTATTGGCAGTTAAACACAGGCTACCGATGTGACTACATTTTCTATGGTGAAGTTGGGGATTGAACCAGGACAGTGTCTCTTAATGGTATTCATCAGTGAAATGCAAGGTTTTGTGCTGTATAATACTGACATGTTTGTTGTTGGATGGGTTCAATTTCATTTTTCCAAGTCTGTCCCATGTGCAGTTATTGGTCACTGTAATTATTCTTTCTGTCCGTATTGGCTGTAAAGTCCTCTCGTCACAATCCAAAATTCCAAAATCAATGACAATAAGGAGCCAGAAGCTTGCAGCAGGACCTGCTTGATTTGTGAAATGTTAATCCCTCAATAGAGAATATCATGTTGCTTTTGAAGCAGCAGTTTTGTTCCCGTTGATACTAGCAATCATTCAGCTGTTTTCATCAATCACACTGATCCCACTCGTGCTTTCTTCTTTTTTAGTCTTATGCTTGATATTCTGCACAACCTTCTAGTAATTTCCACTACACTGACAGGTGAGGCCTTAGAAACAACAGATGGAACTAATTCAGACGTGCCTTTTGAAAGCAGGTCCCCCAGGTATGCTGATGTATTACACATCCACTTCACTGGAATAAATTAACTTTCCCTTTGCTAAATGAAACCTATTGTGCAGTGATGTACTGAAAAGTAAAGACATTCTGAGGATAAGAATTGCATGAAGTCAAAGGACAAAACGGACTCATAATACATATAGTAAAAATGTTGTGTGCTATTGAGGATAACACATGTTAAAAAAAAAAACCATTTCCCGTTTTTGATGATCATCATTTAAACGACATCAGTTGCAACTCAAAGGAGTTTTGATAACTAAAAAGAAACAAAAAATTATCTTTTAGTCAATGAGACAGCTCAGATGTGGATTGTTTAATAAGGGCTTCATGTCTGCCTTTTGTACATTTAATCTAAATGTAATACATTTGTCCATATCAACTGCCTGTACTGTAGCAGCCAAAATGCAGGATCAGTGGTGCAGTTACTGCTATATTACCTTGGCTGCAGTCTCAGTTTATCTCCTTCCAGTATCTCAAGGATTTCATGTTTCTTATATTTAGAGACTCAACAAGTGATGGAGGCCAACGCCAGCAGGAGTGTGACTCATACTGTGCCATTTTTGCTTTATTTACAGGAAGTAATTGCTTGTTGAGTCTGTGTTTTTAATGGCCTCTGATTTTAGCATCTGCTCACTCTGTGAGAAACTGGCTGGAGAGAGATGAGCTTGTCTCCCAGTTCAATAACAAATGGAATTATCCAGGAACTTGTGTTTCCCAGTTTCCTCTAAAGCAAATTTATGTGAAAGAGGATCAAATTATGCCTTATTTCTTTCCCTGGTACAGTTGTTTAACCAGAGAGGAAAAAACACTAGTAAATTCTGAGTGTGGGTGTTTCAGTATATCAGTCCTACAATCATTTAGTAGGAGCCTTCTAATCTAATGTAGAGCTGCCTGACCCTTATGATGAAACTGATGTGCACAACAACAACAACAAAATGTAATTTCAAAAATATTAGATATTAGGAAGGGCTGGGAGATAGGACAATAATCTGTCTATGGTGATAGATTTTGCTGTATTTTCTACATCATGGCAGCTATTTCTGGTTGTGTTAGACCATTGTGGGCATTGTTGAAAATCAGTGACATCAAACTGGCCACAGTACTTTTACAGAGAAATTCTAAATATGAATAGATAATTGAAATAAAAATGTAAAATGAAAGCAAATCATAAATATTAGTATTAAACTACATTTTTATAATGCCTTTCTAGATCAGATGGTACAAAGTGCTTCACAATAAAAGATAACAGCAAGACATAAAATACAGACACAAACTACAAAAGTTGCAGTAGTTCCAGAAAATGATTACATACAAAATTAGATCAACTGCAGTCATTTGAACTTGTAGTTGTGAGGAATGCTGTTACATTAAAAAAAAAAAATCACTCTTATTTTTCTCAATAGCAACATTAGCCACACATTTATTTCCAAACCCCAAAACTGATAAATTAATATTACAGCAATTTATTAGTTATATTGTGTTAATATATAACATAAAGAGAGGTTGAAACTGCGCCTGAGTCGAGTCTCACGGAAACCTTTTAGGTCCGCCTCAGTCCAAGATTTATCCCTGTGATTTAAATGTATTTTTGACTGTTGATATTGTAAAAGTGCGAGGTGAGTGGGAGGCCTGTTGACTAAAAAAAAAAATCTCTTGCCCTTGTTTCAGCATTACTTTATACTTCATTACTCATAAAGCAGCAAAATGAATCAAAATGGCAATAGGTTTCCACTAAAATAAATTGTGTGTGTACTCCAGTGTTCAGCTCAATTTATTTTGCTGAAAATCCCTTTACCAAGCAGTACTGAACCTGGGTGTTCTGAGCAAAGGAAATTAATGATTTTCATCTCGAAAGCTTTGCTCAAAGCCAATTTTCCACAATTCTCAACCTTTCTACTTTAAAGCTATTCCTCCGTCACATCCCACAGAGGTGTCATTTTAGACTTATGAGTCAAGAGTTCGTAATCAGAGCATCCAATCAGGAGTAATTCGGCACTTGGCTTGTGCCTCTGTCCAGCAGAACACTCTTCACTCAGCTTTTCTTGCTTCTAGGAATCATTACCAAAGTGACCTACAGACTATGTTTTTACCTGTAGACTGAATAAGACCACATGAAACTAATAGGGGCCACTGTGATTCCAAATATATTCCATTGTTTATGTTGACCTCATTATAGGTTATCCTTGATGTGATTCATGACTGACATGGTTTTACTGGTGTGGGCAGGTGTAATGATTCCTGTATCACCTGCTTGTTAGCAGAGGTCATGTGAAGACACAAAACTTGTGATCTTGTGCAGAGAAACAGTACGAGTTGTTTGAGCCTGTGGCAGCTGTTTGGAGCATATTGATTGTTCCTGTTTGTGGTGCAGGGAATCGGAGTGTGTTTTGGGCTTCAGGAAGGTGCATTAAAAGAGATTACTGCTCTGTTTTCAGCAGCTGGGTGAGGCGGCAGTTACCTACAGGCTCAGAGAGTTTGAGTTCTGCACCAGCAGTTGTTCCTGTTTAATTTTGATTTTTCAATCTTCTGTTATAAAGGGAGTCTCTTCGAGGTCTGCAACTACTGATTACTTTTGTTAGCGATTAATCAGCTCATTACTTTCTGAATAAATTGGTCGTTGTAACATCAGGGAATAGTAAAAAAATGTCCATCACAATTTCCTAAAGCACAAACTGATGTCTTCAAATGTCTTATTTTGTTCAGCGAACAGTCCAACAAAACTCATAGATATTCAGCTTATTATAATATAATGCAGAGTAGCAAAGCTGCGTGTTGAATTAGGTTCAGTTAACAGTTATTAAAATAGTTGAAGATTAATTTTCTGTTGATCAAGGAAGAATTTGTGTGACTTCCTAAGTGTCAGCCTAAGACACTGCAGAGGAAAAAAGCCTGTGGGTGCATTCATTTAATCTTGTACTTGAATGCAGATTTTATTGGGACTTGACTCAATGTCTGTGAATGCAATCAAATTATCCTCCCATAATTTGATCTCCCTTTTTAATCTGCCTGGTTCTGACCTACAGGACTGTTACCTTCACAAGACTTTGCTGCAGTTGTTCTTCACAACCATTGTGGCGTTGCTGCCTTTGGATATTTTGTCTTGCCATCAAAACCCATGACTAACACTGAGCTTCTCTGTATTAAAAGCCCAATCATTAGAACGCTTCAATGGAAGATCGGGTGTGAAAAGAAGTGAGGAACTGGGCTTGATTGATTTTTTTTTTTCTTCTGCTTGATTTAAATGTTTTTCTGCAGTTCTCAACTCAGCTCAGGTTGAATTAATAAAAATGGACTGATTAAGAACCCGATGAGATGTCAGAATCCAAGGCTGAACCAGCCTGGAAGCTGACGAGCTGAGAGTTAAGGTTCAGCTGAGGTTACAGACCTTTTATGAACAGAGTCACCTCTATTAAACTGTAAATCAGCACATTTTCTGTCATAATAACAGAAATGAAACTGTCAAGTGTAAGGGCACTAAATGAAATGCTTTAATCCACAGCTGAAGGCCCTAATGCTATAAATCAAGTTTAGGCATTAAAACTGCTCTTATTTTTCACACATATAGAATTCTCATGATCCCATTATTCTCAACATTTTTGATTTACTAATGCTCCTAAATCTAATATTCACAAAATGTTTCACTCTGAATGAAGATTAAAAATATCAGAAATCAGAAGGCTTATATGGTTTACATTGCTTTGACTGGGTTTGACTTAACATCTTCACAGTCTTTCACAGAAGTGGTGAATTCCACTTGTTATCTTGAAAATTCCATGCAAGGTTAATTGGAAATGTAGGTCCACAACAGCAACACATACTTTCACTTTTTAGCTGATGATGCTTGACTTTACCTTGACTTTACCTCTTTGTCAAGCTAAAGATGCTAATTATCCCAATTTATTATCCCTCTACTGGTTTACAGTTGCTCTTACAATACATGGTAAGGTTGTATTGTATGAGTAAGCCCATCAGTTAAACTACTCTGCAACCTTTCTGTCCTCCTTCAAACTGGCAGCTTTCAGCGCATGCAGTGTATTGAATGTATTTTATATATTGAATTAATTTAAATAATAGCCTGGTATCATTTGAAATGTGTCGGCATTAGTTTGGATAAATAACTGAACTGATTTGCCAAACTTACAGTGCTTTGAGAAACATGTAAACAGTCAAAAGAAGAAGCTAACTTTCTCACATGTCAAATCTTGTCAAAACATGAATGTTCACAAAAGTTCATACAAGGACTAATTTTCAATTAAATTTTCAATTAAATCTGCAGCTGCCTGTTCAAAGAATAAGTAAACAAGTACAAATCTGACCAGTCATTTTACTCCAGCTGTTGGGAATTGTTGGACAGTTTCCATTACTTGGTAATACAGACATATTTGTCCCAGTACAATGAGGTTCAACATCCAGCCCTACTTTAATAATATTTTACAGTTTTTTCTATAGTCTTTTAATCATGTTGAGGCCATTGTCTAAGAAATGTGTAACTGTTAATAAAAGGGCTACATAAAAAAAATAATTGGTTAGGAGAGCTTTTAAACAGCAGTGTGTGTGTGTGTGTGTGTGTGTGTGTGTGTGTGTGTGTGTGTGTGTGTGTGTCTGTGTGTGTGTGTGTGTCTGTGTGTGTGTCTGTGTCTGTGTCTGTGTCTGTGTCTGTGTCTGTGTGTGTGTGTGTGTGCGTGTGTGTCAGAGAGAAACGGCCAAGTACAGAAGAAGTATTTTCTGGGCATTTATGGGTCTATCTGTAGTCAAAGTGGTTCTGATCTGAATTACGGGGCCACATGCACATGTATAAATAACTGAGGCAGACACACACACTTGAATGCGCACACAAGCTTGTTGTCAGACCACGTGATTGGGTGAGTAGGGGTCTCTCTCTTTTCTCTCACAGTCTCTCGCTCACTCACTCACTCCCTCGCTCTTCCCTCCTCTCCTGCTCTGTCTGTAATCACCTATTCTTGGAGCTTTTTTCCAATTGCCTCATCGGAAAACCATGCAGAGAGGGATGGCCGATCTACAATGATTGAACAGTTCTGCTCACAATTTAACTCCATCTGATAGGGGTTAGCTAGGCCTCTCACACAGTGTTCCTCTGACTGGGACTGACTGTGAAGAGGTGTGCACTTCAAACATGAATTCAGCATTTAGACTTTTGCTGCAGCTAAGGCAACACAAAAAGACAAAAATATAGAGAAAGTTAGCATCGGCGCTGATCTTTGGAGAGGTGTTAAAAGAGGATTTTCCTCTGGGCCTCACTAAGATGGCTTATTTCGACTTTGATCTTACTGACAAAGCAGAAATGCAGAATACCGTGGAAAAGTTCTGGAGGCAGATGCTTTGACTGTTGACCAGGTTTGCAGTATATGCATGCTGTAAGAACTGCCTGTTTGCAGCATGCACGCATGAGTTCAGCCTGACTCACAATATCAGTATCTGCACATATGTTGACTGATTAAATAATAATAAAGTCCATCAATAACTGCAGTACGGAAATCCCAAAAATATGTTTGACGTCATTAGACATAGCTTCTTCAGATGATTTGTACCATAGAGCACTGACAAGTTTATTTTTCAACTGTGGAACACTCAGTGCATATCTTGGTTGCAGTTTTTGAAATGCAAAATTCCTTATCAAAACTGTATGTTCAGTATTTATGTATGAGAAATTGCTCATTTGTGGTGTTACCTGCAGCACTGCAACTACAGGGACACATTCCTTGTGAAGAATGTTTTCAATCGGAAAGTTCCACTCTCAGTTTTCCCAATAAATCCCAAGCTTTTCCCACCTGGTTTTCTTGATTCGGACTTGTTTTGTTCTCGATTTTATTGTTCATCTGGAGCTTTTCCCCCCCACTTTGTTCCTGTTAGGTCTCTCTCACACACATTCAATTTTGACATTTGTTTTCATTTCTGCCCCATCTGTCTGCTCACAGTTTTGTTTTTCAGAGACATTCACATTGCTTAGTATGTTTTCAAATACGGAGGAAGAAATAAATGTTTCATTCCTTCCAATTTGGTTTGTGATCAAATCAAAGACCTGCAAAACTAACGACATTAGCCTTAGCAGTTCCTTGTGTTTTGTGATAATGAGCAAAAGTTGTCATGCTCGTGCACTAAATGAAATTAGTGAACAAAGTAAACATCAGCAGGTTAGCATGGTCACTAGTTTTAAAAACATGGCTGCATGACTTCTCCTCATAATCCCTCAGCATGTCTTTGCATTGATTGCACAGGCACTGTGGTCAGATTTGTCCAGATGGTGTAGAATTCAGATTACAAGCCACTTTAATATCTGGTTTTGAAATTCACCAACATGTGAGCACAATTGTAACGTGTCCAGACCTGTCACTTCATGCTTCACGGTGTGATCCCATGATAAAAGTCTCTTTAAAAGGAGAAGTGTAATTACAGCCATTCCTTCTATCATCTTGTACTCTGTGTACTGTACTATGAGGCAGAAATACCATAAAAATGACCTCAGATGCAGCTGTGGAAAACTGCTCAGGGGTCAAGTTGCCCACGAGTTTTGGTTAAGGATCAATTTTCATGCCTGTTTCCAAACCTCAGTCACCAGCGGGTAAATTGGAAAGTGACCCCAGTTTAGCCTCAGCCTCACCCTGGAGAGTGGAAACTGTCCTTCCTTAGGCCAAAACACAAGTTTGAATTGAAAATGGAAAAGAAGCAGTTTGGGCTTTCTTAACCTTTTCTGTCAAGAGAAAGAAATTGATTTACCGCTGAGCGTAATGCCTGTGGCAGATGTCGTCTAAAATCCACAAGGCATTGTCACCATCGCACTATATGTTGTCCTGAATTTTCATTGGACTTCTGTTAATTTTCCATGATTCTTCCAAAAGCATATATATATATATATATACATATATATATATATATATATATATATGTGTGTGTGTGTGTGTGTGTGTGTGTGTGTGTGTGTGTGTGTGTGTGTGTGTGTGTGTGTGTTTGCAGCTCTGTTTATCTATATCTATATCAGAATCAGGAATCAGCCAGATCTTATGTTAAGACCACATTTTATTATGTGCATTCCCAGGATTGAGATCGAGGACTCGGAGGCTGTGGGCATCTCCAATATCATCTCCAATCTGATCACCATGTTCCCTCGAAGTACTTTAACGGCGCTGCCCAGCGAGCTCTTCACCTCCTTCATCAACTGCCTCACGTTGCTCACCTGCTCGTTTGGATGCAGTGCCGCCCTAGAGGAGGTGGTGAGTAATAACACCTTCGCCTGCCTCTCTCTGTCACACTGAGTGTTACATTTAAAGTGTATCTGGGAGAACAAGCCCAGAAATGTTTGATTTAAAGTTTTTGTGTTATATGAAAAATATAGCGTCTGTCATATTTGTGGCTGCATTTTTAACATTGTAATGACTAAGCATCCTGGTCTTCTGATGACAAATAAAGTTAGACTGTCTCCATCAATATTTCCTAATCCTTTGGCTTGTGAATTACCCTTAATTTAGAGCAATTCTGACTTGAGACTGTTGGACACCATCTGCAATTTCTTTGTTGTATCTACTACAAACTGCAGAAAGTGTAATAGACAGGTGCTTCAGATCTGAAACAGTAACAATGAAAGAGACGAACAATCCTGCACACTGCTGATCACCTGCACTCACACTATACGTTTCAAAGGCCTTCAGGCCATATCATTGGAAGTAAATGACTCTTCCTTTCGTTGCTCAGCTGGACAAGGACGACATGGTTTACATGGAGGCCTACGACAAGCTGCTGGAGTCGTGGTTGACGCTCGTCCAGGACGAGGAGCATTTTCCTCGTGGCTGCTTCGTCCAGCCAGCGATCCAGGTCTTCAACTCATACATCCAGTGTCACCTGGCTGCTCCTGACGGCACCCGGAACCTGGTGAGACCCTGCCCTTTTCTGCACTTACAACTATGTTTCACTTCTTATCAGTGATACAGTTTATTCTGCTCCTAAAATGTTAACCTAATGTTTCTTTCAAACTTCCTCTGCACAATTCATAAAACCCTGAACCACGGTCACCTGCCCACCTCTCAGTCTGTGAATGGCATATCGTCTCATGACGAGGAAGAGATCAATGAGCTGCAGGAAGACGACAGAGAGCTGTTCTCAGACCAGCTGTCCAGCATTGGCATGCTGGGGCGTGTAGCAGCTGACCACTGTATTCCCCTGCTCACAAGGTAAACACTTCAACACTTTTAACTTACCAAGCTCTTCATAACTTCAAAGTTATTTTCTTAAAGTAAATAAAAATGTACATGACAAAGTTTGATTTTTCCCTCAGTGTGTCTCACCTTTTGTAAAAGTGTATACATGCATTATTATATTTGCGTTATTATGACTTCCTTGGAGACTTGTTGTGATCTTGGCTGTTGGAGTTCAAACGGTCAGAAACCATGTTTGTGTTTCCTATGTTTATTTTGGTCCTGTGACCTCATCGTGCAGCCTGCTGGAGGACCGGGTGACACGGCTGCATGGTCAACTCCAGCGAACCCAGCAGCACCTCATGGCCTCATCTGACCCCGGATCAGTGGATCGCAAAGTCCTGGACGACCTCTATGAGGACATCCACTGGCTCATACTGGTCTCAGGTTAGCAGTTTGTTTGGGTCTTTTATTTTTATAAAAGAACAATTTGGAGTTTGGATCACAAGACCAGTTGGCACTCAGTCTGCACCTAAGCCATTTCTAACCTGTCTGTATACTCAATATACTCAAGACTTCACCAACAGTTCATTTCTCCACACTTACAACGTGGAGTAAATGTGACATTTGTTACCCCTGTTTCTCATTGTGTATAAGAAAACAGGTTTTTTTTACATATGTAAATCAAAATGACTGATTATACAAACACACATACAAGACGAAGAATATTTACTTGAACTGGACTTGAAGTATAATGGGGCAGGCCTGTATATGTTTGGTGAGGGCCAGAGTGAGCAATTGCACTATGTTTAACTTTGACTTTAGTTTTACTGTATTACGTAAAGCTCAGTTAGTACCTGACTTCAACTAGTTTTCTTGCCTTCTAAAATCTTTGTAGGGGTTTCAGTTTCCACAGAAGCTTCACATGGTTTAAAAACAAATGCACACATAGTACTGTGGGCAGTGAAAAGGTTCATGAAAAGCCCCAAGTTGTTCTAATATACTAGGATATTGCTGTTTTATAGTGTTCACAAATTATTTTTCCAGTGCTGTGTATTCCACTAAACTGACTTTATTTGTGAATAAGACAGAAGAGCAGGACCCCACCCATCTCTTGTGGGTTTGCTTTAATTAAATATTGTCTGAATCAGCATCATTAAAGGCGTACCATCTAGCCTGGGTGGACCACTCTGACTAAAGGAGCCGCCTTTTAAAGATGAAATCTGTGTTTTTTTGGATACCCTCTGTGATGATGATCTACTCTCATATTATTTGCTCAAAGGTTTTCCAAAAACCTAAAATCAACAAAGCAAACAGACTGTAACATGTCATGTGCATTCTTCAGGGTATTTGCTGGCAGATGACCCTCAGGGTGAAACCCCATTGATCCCCACGGAGGTGATGGAGTTTTCCATCAAACACTCAACAGAAGTGGACATCAACACGACGCTGCAGATCCTCGGGTCACCGGGGGAGAAGGCCTCGTCCATACCGGGCTGCAACCGCACAGACTCAGTCATCAGGTACTGTTTCACTTGTGTCAAGGATTGATATAACATTTTGAACTTATTATTTATTTTGCTGTCATGTGGCTTGGACATGTTTTTTTTTAGCTGCCAGTTTACCAAACAGTTTGGCATTGAAGACTCTAACCAGGCTCATCAGAGTAAAGACATTTAAATATATATGTTCTCTAGAAACCCCAAATTTGTAAAGCCTTCTTTTAGTCTCAAATTTCCAGGATTTGGGGTGAAGGCTAGATGGCAAGACCTGTGAGCAAGAACTCCAATTATTTGGGTGGAGGAACTTCGAAGTTTTGTATTTTGTGGAAAGCATTTTGTAAGAGCTATGTTTATTTAGGATTTTTGTCACTGCAATTTGCGTCATCCTTTGTTGGGTTTGAAGGCTTCATAGAGACTGAGACTCCTGAATAGTTGTCAGACCTAACACTCACTGGCATCCAGCTTTGAGAACTGGAGGGCTGAGTGCCTGAATCTCCAAGCTAAGTAAGCAAATATGTGTAGGTAGGTTGAAAGAGGAGTTTGAACCTGGCTTGCTCTGACACACAGTAGCTGCTCTTCTGTCACCATCATAAGAGTGTGGGTGAACTGTGAAGGTCTCAGGTTTGAAATTGTCTAACGGAAGGAATGTTAAGCAAAGCATCTGTGAAAATGTAGCACAGGTTTGAAATGTATTTTCAACATTGCACGATAAGGCTGACTCAAGGACCAGACAAACTGCTGTCAGATAGATTGGCGTGTTGGAAGAGATGACATTCCTTTGTGTCCAGCAGTCCGTGGATGTTGTGACAGTCCATCTCACTTTACCAGCCAGACCCCCATAAAAACTCACCCAGAATAGACTTCCTCACTGTCCGAGGCTGGATGGACATATAAGTGCTGTTGCAGTTATTGTCCTATAAAGCTAAATGGAGGTTAGCTCTTTCACACTCGAACAATAATTGAAGGTGCAGCCAGTAAAACAAAGACCCTCTCACCATGATTTGGGTTTAATGTGGTTTGAGCCAACTGAAGCACTTGAGTCTGGATCACAAACTCGTACACACACACACGATAAAACACAGCTTCATAAAATTGTCACTCTTATTATATGAACATGGGTTGACCTTCATGTAAAGTGTGTCAGGATGAGACACATGGAGGTGTGTCCTTCAGACTCCTGAACCTCTGCCTCCACCCCTGAAAAGACACTCAGCCCCTCAAGGATCAAAAATCAAAGCTTGCCACTCTTCATGAATTCAAGCAGTCAAACATGTCAAAGTAGTTGGACAATTGGTGTCAATATTTTCAACTGTATCACCGCTCAAACTGACAATAATGCATGTGCAGGGTCGTCGTAGGAGCTGTCCATCAATAAAAATGTTCAGTGATTATTTCCCCAAAGGTTGAGATTTTTCAGCCAGTGCTTTCTGTAAGAGCAGAACTGTGTGTCTCTGACTGTGGCACCTTCTTTACAACACTGCCTCTCTTGTTGCTACATTGCATTCTAGTTTCTGTTACTGTGGGATTAGACATTGTCAACACATAATGAGCGTCGCACAATGGCTCTCTCCGTTTGTGGCTGGTGGACATCAGTGTAAGATGTTGGCTCTATAAATAAACCATATAATGAAATAGACTTCGGGATGCAAAGCGTATGTAGTTGCTGTTATCAGAGAGGATTCATTCCTCAACAATTACTGGTGCAGCCTGACAGTATGTGAATGTGGTGTGAGAGACCTTGTGCAGTCAGGACTGTTGGCTGTTACACTGGATGCTCGTCTGTTTGAGGACAACTGTGTGTACGCAGGTGTGTGTGTGTGTGTGTGTGTGTGTGTGTGTGTGTGTGTGTGTGTGTGTGTGTGTGTGTGTGTGTGTGTGTGTGTGTGTTCAGATAATCACAGTGACGACAATAGATAGTCACAGCAGCCAGTGACATTGTTTGTTGAAGGTCGTTGAGCCCCTGTGTTTTCTAGATTGTTCATTATGTAGAGGTGTGTGTGTGTGTGTGTGTGTGTAAGGGGGGGATGACAGCAATGACAGAGGATTGCAGAGACGAGTGGCTGATGGCATCAGGTTTCCTAACAGCGAGCGGACGACCCCAGCCCCGTAAATGTCAACGTGGTTTTGTTTTCTGCAAACAATGTGAAACTGTGCACTGTCCTCAACTGAGGGGGGGCGGACCCATAAGCTGCTTTAAGCCCTTTGTCTCTCTGTCCTTTATACACTCTGCATGTGTGTGTGTGTGTGTGTGTGTGTGTGTGTGTCATCAAGATGATTACTGTTTATTTTTGATTCAGTTGTGATTTGACCTGAAATCAATACATTTCCAATAAATAAATGTCCTCTGCACAAAGGTCTTGTCTTAGCAGTGCTCCTGTGATTACATCTTCATTTTGTTCATGATCTTGACGTGAGTCCTGGCAGCATCGTTTTGAACCAGCTCTTCGTCATTTGCAATTTAACTCCATGTATGCAGTACAACCATATATACTGTACATGTACAATATTGAGTAAACAATGGCACCCAGTTTCTTGTTTCTCTATTTGACTGCTCTCTCTCTTATATACTTCCGTCACAGGTTGCTGTCAGCTGTGCTGCGGACGTCAGAGGTTGAGTCCCGGGCTACGAGAGCGAGCCTGACGGAGCTGCTGAGCCCTCAGATGGGAAAGGACATTGTGTGGTTTCTCCGACGCTGGGCCAAGACGTACCTGCTGGTGGATGAGAAGCTCTATGAGCAGGTTTGAGCCTCTCTGCTACTCTCATGTTTCCATATAGCATACATACTTTTACATAAAATCATGTATAAAAAATGTTTGCGGTCCACCTTTTCCCATCGCTGTCAGCAGTCACTGTATCACACACTGCAGTATGTCTTTGCAATGTCTTATCCTCATGATAGCAATAACCCAGATGTTTCTTCTGTCTCTGTTCAGATCAGCATCCCCCTGAGCACAGCGTTTGGTGCGGACACAGAAGGGGCCCAGTGGATTGTGGGATATCTTCTAGAGAAGGTGATCAACAACCTGTCTGTGTGGAGCTCCGAGGCCGAGCTGGCAAACGACACTGTGGAGCTGCTGGTGACGCTAGTAGAGAAGAGGGAGAGGTGAGGACAGCGGGAGCAGGAATGTCGATAATCAATTCATTGTTTTGATTCATTTTCTAAACAAAAATGGCCAAATTCTCCTGTACACGCTACTCAAATGTAAATATCTTCTGGTTTCCTTAGTCATGATGTGTTTTTCACCATTGTGACATTTTATAGACTAATGGATCAGTCCAGTGGCATACATATATCCTGACTTTTATTGTGAAGTATAGGTCAAGCTTAAAAAACATTTATTCTGCTATAATGCAACCAATAGCATTTTTCTCAAATGCACTGAAAGGTTTTAAGGCTCTTGGCTTCCTTTTGATGTTTGGGGAAAAAAAAAAAAAGGAAATTATTGATCTGTTGATCATGTTGTCACCGTTGGATGAAAACCCTTTTATCTTCCAAATGTCAGCTTTCATGAACTAGGAAAAAGATCATGTTTTTTGCTAAATGACAATTCTCTCAGATCGGTTTGTGAAAGATAAGATTTCCCTTTAATCGTCCCTCAGTAGTGAAATGCAAGATAATGAGAGTGCCCAAAATGGGTAAAGAAACTTTTTTTTATTTCAGTCAAATGAAAACATGGAAATCACCCAAACAGGATTGAGAAAGTTTTTACAGCAACATGCAGCACAAAGATTTTTTTGTCCGTAGGAGTTACTTTGGCTCATGGTCAGAAAGGTTTGGAACCAGTGTTCTGAGGCCTTTTGGGTAAAATCATGGGGGTCACATTATATCCTACCACACCACAGACTGTAACAGACGCTGTGCCTCCCTGTCTGCTCAGGGCAAACATCGTGGTGCAGTGTGAGAGCTGGTGGAACCTGGCGAAGCAGTTTGCCAGCCGCAGCCCCCCCCTCCACCTGCTGTCCAGCTCCGTGCAGAGGTCTCTGATGAAAGCTCTGGTCCTGGGAGGTTTCGCACACATGGACTCTGACACAAAGCAGCAATACTGGGCTGAGGTAATGTGTGCAGAATGGTGCTTTTCTGCCGTGTCTCATTTAATATATTTAACTTTTGCACTGTTGGCCGGACTAAAAAGCCATTTGAAGACGTCAGCTAGAGCCCTATATATAATGAGTTATATTTCACTCATTTATGACATTTAATTTAAAACAGGCCCATGATAAATATATACAGAAAATGTGTGAAGTAAATAATAAAGATTAAGTGCTTAAAGACTTTTTATCTTTCTCTTCAGTCTAAAATATATAATACAGACAAATATTCCCCAAAAATACAGTCTAAAAAATAAATTCATGACACTGACATGTACTGTAGCAATAACACTGGGCTTAGGGAGGGGGGCAAGGGGCATTCATCATGGGACTGTAGAACTGATTTATGAAAGCAGACAAATAAAATGCTCTGCTGGCAGCTCCTCAGGGCATGGACACCCACCACACCTACTCAGCAGCTGAAAGATTCTGCCCTGTAAATGACATATGCAGTCCTAGAAACAGAGCAGAAGAATTACAAGTAAAATGTCCAGACTCTGTCCTGAAGCTTCCTGTGAAACAGTACTTTGATTAACTACAACTTCTCAGGACTTATTTTAGTAGCTTTGAAGACTTGGTTTTATCAGTAGAACATATCTTTGTGCTCAGTGAGTTAAAGATGTGGGAAGGCTGCAACTTCATTAAAAAGAAGTCAGATGGGGCAAGAAACATGAGCTGTCAGATGATCAGACCTGACCTAAGCTGGAAATTTGTTTACAACCCGTAAACAAATTTCCAGGTTAGTCAGACTTACTTGAGAGAGAAAATAAAGGTGAAGAGTAAAACTGTCACAGATTACAGAACAGTTCCACATGGATATGTTTTACTTGCCATAGTTGTGCAATGAAGGATTGTTACCAACATTTCAGAGGGGTCTCACACTCAATCATGCCTGCCATTAATTTACACAGTGTTATTGTGACTGATGGAGATGATGACCAAAGCTTTGAAAATAGGACCCAAGCTGTAATGAAATACAGTTATCCTTTAGTGATTAAGCGAACCCATCACACATCTGATCATAATGAAAGAAGTTGACATTAAATCTCCACACAAGCCATGCGCTTTATCCTTAAAAACTGCATAACTACAACAACAACTAGTCGCTCATGTTTCCAGTTGTAGATCTCTGCAGGCTCCAGTCTGATCCAAGGAGGAGGAGTGATGGATGAAGTCGATAATATTCCCCTGTTGAGTCCTTCTCCCTTGTGTATAACATGATCCTTGTCGTGATCCTGGGGGCCTTTGTCTTAATAGGCTGACAGTAGTAAATGGGGGTGCAAAGCCACAATGACTCCAGAGTAATTATGGGGGGTGGACGAGCGAGACGGCAGCTGTTGGCTCCTGCAGCTGCTTTGTCTGAACTCGGATGGCTCCGTCGGAGGAGGAAGAGGAGAGATGAGCTCAACAACTGACCAAACACTCCGTTGTAACATCTCTGCATTCCTGCTCCTTCCTCACATGCAGCCAGAAATCTCTTTCATCCAGATTACTCCAGGAACTCAGATGTAGTTTCATTTATATGTTTCATACAAGTGAGCTCACCCTGGTTTTAGGCAAACACTGGTCTGTTCTGCTGGAGGTCACCTGAAGCTGCTACTGATTACACAAATATTTTAAAATATCAAAACTGCAAAGCAATTAAAGAAACATAAAATAGTGTCATTAAATGTTTTGATTGGCAGCAAAATAAGGTTGAAGCTCGCCACCGAAAAGTTTACAAGAGACATGAAGAACGTGACGGATAATCTACCCATTGAAACACTACAGGTCCGTTTTCTTTCTTAAACAAGGCTGAGACTCAGTGTTTCTCTGTCCGTCTGTCCGTCCAGGTGCTTCACCCGCTCCAGCAGCGCTTCCTCAACCTCATCAACCAGGAGAACTTTGCTCAGATCAGCCAAGAGGAAGCTGTCAAACAGGAAATCGTGGCGACGTTAGAGGCGCTGTGTGGCATCGCTGAGGCCACGCAGATCGACAACGTGGTCTCGCTCTTCTCTTTTCTTATGGACTTCCTGTCCAGCTGCATCGGCCTCATGGAGGTAAGAGCAGGCTGGGAAGGAGAAGAGAAGTCAGGCGATAGCACGGACAGCTTTGTTCATTCTTACATCCACATATGAGACATGAATGGTTCTGTGAATCACACTGGGTTAAAGATAACATGGGCACATTATTTGAATAATGTACAAGGATGGAGAGGATTTTGTGAATAGATTTGAATTCAAAACTGTTGCTTTGGTTGCTCAGGTCTATAGCAACACGCCTGAGACGATCAACCTCATCATTGAGGTTTTTGTGGAAGTGGCTCACAAGCAGATCTGTTACCTGGGAGAGGTAAGTGTCACGTCTTAAATGTACTTCCACTGTTTTGACTGCAGAGAATGTTTTAAGGTTTTGCAGGCAGTTATTTGCTACAGTTACACATAACTGTATGTGACAAACAAAACCAGTGTTTAGCTTGTAGCTGATGAAGGTTTTTCAGCAATATGTTGCTGCTTCCTGTGGGATGGTCTGTCAGTGATTAACATTAACAGTTGAATATTTATCAACAGATATTCTTCAGTCAGTCAGTTCATCTGTGACTTTGGCTGAATAAGACTGTGATCAACGAACCACTCAACAGAACTTTCATCTGTTTGTACATTAATACCAGCACATTCTGTGGCTTTGCATTGGCACATTGTGAATCCTTAACACACACCTCTGATCTTTTTCTCTTTACAAATAGACAGTTCTTTTGTCAAACATTAAATATATTGTCTTTATACTGTTTTCAGTTTGATGTATGTCACACTTCACACACACGCTTGTAGGAAACAGAAAAGGAAAGGAGGGGGTGTGAGATGGAGGGAGCACTTAAACCAAACTCATTCACAGATCTTTATCTGGAAGTTGTCATGGCTATTTATCAGATATCATTAGACAGGTGTGTAGTACCAGACTGTAGAGATAACAGAAAGATGATGGGCTGTCATCAGTCCTCACAAAGTGTATTTTAGTCCAGTGTGGTAGGAAACAGACTACTGCTGTCTGCACATTAAAAAGAAAAGCAGGAGGTCGAGGCACTGTCATTGTTGACACAGACGTTTCAAACTCTGAGTGTTGCAGGAACTCTGTGTGACTTCACTGCTGCCTTCTCCTCCCTCATCCAGACCAAGTCCATGAAGCTGTACGAGGCGTGTCTGACGCTGCTTCAGGTCTACTCCAAGAACAACCAGAGCAGGAAGCGAGGCGACGCCACAGCGGAGGAGGACCAGTACCAGGACCTGCTGCTCATCATGGAGCTGCTCACAAACCTGCTCTCCAAAGAGTTCATCGACTTCAGTGACACCGGTGAGTGGCTGGATGTGTGCGTCTTTAATGATCAATCAACAGGAGAAATTCAAAGCTAACTGGGCCAAAAGACGTTTCTGTCTCCTGTTCATGTTGTCTCAGTTGCTGAAGATTAAATTTTGTCCAAACCGCTGTGTGTTTTAGACGACGTGTTTAGAAACCAAGACCAGGGAACGCCGGCGTCCAATCGGACGGTGTCAGCAGCAGATGTGGTTCTCTATGGCGTCAACATCGTCCTTCCACTCATGTCTCAGGACCTGCTCAAGGTGAAACTACACAACACGGATGTTTGTGACTGTTTGATCTACATGACAGGCTGGATATTTGTTCTGTGGCCTCATGCTGATCTTGTCCTCATCGTTTTCCAGTTCCCCTCTCTGTGCAACCAATACTACAAGCTCATCACCTTCATCTGTGAGATCTTTCCAGAAAAGATCCCCCAGCTTCCTGAAGACCTCTTCAAAAGCCTCATGTTCTCCCTGGAGCTGGGCATGACCTCGTATCCTCACACTGACTGGCTCTGTGTGTGCGTGCATGTGTGTGTATGTGGTATGAAGTAACTGGAGCAGAATGGATTAGCTCTTATGGCTGATCATTGAGCCTCAGTACTTTTCTTTTTCTCCAACTGAAAACTCATGGACTGACAGTTGACATCAAATGTGCAATTCATGCTCTTCTTTTCTTTTTCCCTTTACATTTAGATCATAACTTTTGTGAGTTTTGTTCTACTTCTGCTGCTTCTTTAGAGAATATTCAATATTTGAGACTGTGTATATAGTGCAGTAGAGTATTGATTTGGTATCTATACCAAAAGGCAGGTATGATCTCTACACCAGTATTAATCATTTATAAATAGTCCCAGTCCTGATAGCCTCTTCCAGGTCTTTCACAGTCACCCATTATTTTTGGACTGAACTAGAAATGTCTATTTGGAGAGAGGTTTTGCATCAAATCAGACCAATAACATTTCTTTTTATCGGAGGTTTGGTGACAGTGAGTCATGCTTACCACAAAACATTTTTACAGAGATATTTTTAATAGAACATTGAGCTGCAGTAGAGAGGAGTGGTACCTGCTGATAATACTGACTTGATTTCTGCTGATCTGTGTTCAGATGTGTCATGTATTGCCTCTTGGTTGCCAGTTTGCCTGGTGCAGCTGCACATGAACAAGAAGCAAAATGTTACAGTATGTAGTTTCTGCTCCTTAACGTCTGCGTTCAGGATGAGTTCAGAGATCAGCCAGCTGTGTTTGGAGGCTTTGTCTCCTCTGGCCGAGCAGTGTGCGAAAAACCAGGAGAAGGACACGCCCCTCTTCATCGCCACACGTCACTTCCTCAAGGTATACCAGCACACCTGGGTTGCATTTTCACGACAGTTGAACATGTAGATGTTGTCAAAGCAATACATACAAAACACAATACAGATTCAGACCATCAGACTTTGTAGGCACAGTTTACTCTGAAAAAATAAGAGTTAAGCAAAGACAACTTCATCCAAAAAAGCGTGTGTGTCTTGGTTGGAGGTGTCTTAGGGTTTTTTGTTTTTGTTTTTTTGGCTGTATATTTATATTTACTTATTGCAGTGAGAGTGGTATCTCATCTCATTCTCTCACTCAAACAAATAAGCCGTTGTGGAATGTGGAAGTGCTCTGTTCAGGCAGTGTTTTCAGAATGTTAGGATGGAAACAGCAGACTTTCATGTCGACATAATGTGCTGTTCAACTGTAGGATCCATGTTCTTCATGACGTCTGTCCTCGTGATTTTTGCTGCATAATAATGTTCCTTTTCATCGTCTGTGCCTCCAGTTGGTGTTTGACATGCTGGTCCTGCAAAAACACAACACAGAGATGACGGTGGCAGCAGGAGAAGCTCTCTACACACTCGTGTGCCTGCACCAGGTGAGTGAAGAACAGAGAGCAGCTGTCAGCACCAGGTTCATCCACTTCATATCCTGATGAGAAATACTGAGTCAGTGCTCGACAATCAAACATGTAACACAAATAATACTACTAACAAGGTTTGAAAGTTGAAATATCAGTTTATAGACGCTTGGATTGTTGGTTGCTTTGGTTCTGTTCAATTATTACTGCTTTGTAAAATCACCTGAGGGCTCATTTTATTTTTGATGGTGTCCAGCTTGCCTGCTCTTGATTTGTCCTGTAAGCACAGGTTTCATTTATAAAGTTGTCCTTTGGTCAAATACAGAATCATTGTGCCTTAAAACCACCATTCTGCTCGTGGTCCTGCTTTAAATATGGCTACACCTCCGGTTTGGAAAGCAAATAGGTTATTAAACTCAAACTTTAAAGTTCATTTGAGATTTAAACACATTTTGTTTCATTAGAGTATTTTTAGGAATCAGTTGGGTATTTGGTGTAAAACCTTCTTGCAATTATATTTAAGTGTGTAAGTATAAATAAGCACCATTTTCATAAGTTAGATCTGCTCTCAGCAGCAACAGGAGTCAAAACGATGTTAGAAATGACATTAAAAGCCCTCTAGTGGCCGGTCTCCGTCATAGCATTTAACTCCGCCGTCAATTTCTCAGTGAAGACATGTTCTTAAAATTCAGATGTTATGTACAATATTGCAGTTAAAAGTCAGTCAGAAAAGAGAAAAGAAGTTGCTTTATGGCATCTCCTATTCTCCATAATGATAACTAAAAAGTCTGTGTCCTAATTTTTTAAAATACTTTTAAAAAATCTTTGTTATTATATTTCATTATTTTTATGACCCATCTAGTTTTTCTCCTATCAGTGTGTATTAAATGGAACATAAGCAGCATTTATTTTTTGAGGCCAATATATTTTCATCTAATGTCAGTATATGTCTGTTTTTACAAGGTCGTGTTCTTTTAAGTGTTTTATTGGGCATTTTATGTCTTTTATTATGAAGTCAATAGTAGAGAGATGAGAGGAAAAGAAATATGTTAAGGGTCACTTACATTTTATTATGAATGATTTTTGGCCACAATATGTGCAGATGGAGGCATTTTACAGTTGAAAAATCAGCTTCTCTGTGCCCTCTAGTGGACAAATGATGACCAACATGTTTGTAGTGAAAGGTCTGTTTTCATCAGGTGATCATATTGTCTGTGTTATGAAATCTCTTTGTTGACTGTGATCTGTCTCTCTCCTCTGTCAGGCGGAGTACTCGGAGCTGGTGGAGACTCTGCTCTCCTCACAGAGAGACGCAGTCATCTACCAGCGGCTGGCTGATGCTTTTAACAAGCTGACGGCCAGCAGCACGCCGCCCACCATGGACCGCAAGCAGAAGGTCGCCTTCCTCAAGAGCCTGGAGGAGTTCGTGGCCAACGTGGGCGGGCTGCTCTGCGTGAAATAACCACTGGAAACCGACTCCGCCTCAAATCATTGTTTGCAAAAGCAACCAATCAAAAGACCCCCTGTTTGGTCCCGAACAACTGTGGGTAGAAGAGACAGCTCGAAGCCTCGGAGGAACTCTGTGTCTCTCTACCTGCTGGGGAATCCATCTCATGCCTGAATGTTTACCCTGTTTCCACCTCCTGGGATTTCTCTTTTCTTTTGTTTTTCTTGTCCTCCCTGCCCGTTTCCCTGGCCCAGCATGATTGACAGACTTGATGATGATGATGATGATGATGTGGTAACTATGGAGACAGAGCCACAGAGCAGACGGGCTCAGTGAGAGTATCCGCCCCTGCTGACTGATAGGACGGAGCTCTGACCATCAGGGTGACCAGAAGTGGCGCCGCAGCTGATGTCGACGGCCTCGTCATCCTCCGCCACCATCTCGTGTACCTGGAGGCGGCCAGAGTGCGTGCACACACACACACACACACAGTGTTACAATGAGGGTAAAACAGGTAGCTGTTAGTGCAAATTGAAAAAGTTTTTTTTCCAGTGTGAGGTTTTGTAGTTAAAGGTATTAAGAGGGGCCATTTTGTTTTAAGAATGTCATGGTGACCACCTCCTCCCGATTGCACACGCACACACACTTCATTTTAACAATTTACATTCTCGTGCACACGCATGCACACACGCCACCCCAGTCCTTCCCAGAGTGCCTTTGTTTTGATTGTTCACTGTGTGTGTGCGAATCATGTCATACATCAACTGACAACAAATACAACAGATAGCGACTGTGCCTGTCATTCGCCAAGACAGCGGCTGCGCGCACGCACACACACACACACACACACACACACACACACACACACAGACAGACACACACACACAAAATGTTGCCATGACAACAAAGATATGGCCGGCCTGCTGAACCACACAGCACAGGAGGGCAATTGTTTGTTGGCGATGACAGAAAACCAAAATCAGATTGTGTTTAATTAAAGGGTGTATATATACATATATAGAGAGAGAATGTTTGCAAATCAGAAACCATAAGAAATGTATGTTCAAAGACAAAAAAAAAACATGACTGAAATGATTTTATATGCCAGTAGACGGCAGGAAGAGTTGTTTGAACTCAGCTAAAGAGGGAGCAACTTTCTCTGTGTTGACCTTTGCGGTTTGATATTTTTCTCTATTTGGATCGTAGTATTACGTGGCGGCCCCCTCCCTCTGGACTGATGAAGGCCCGGGGGGGGATGGGGCCTCTAAAGTTTAGCACATTCATTTCAGTAGTATTTTTCTACAGCAGCACATCCACCCTGTCACTCTTCAACACACACTGGATCGAAGCAGAGGCTGTTTGAGTTGAAGGACAGCAATAACAAACCAAATACAAAGGAACAGAGCCACTCGTTGAAGCATTATGTTGGAGACAGAATCCTCCTCATTCACAGCACTATCCTGGTTATTGTAGAATGGCTGTTTTGTTAATGAAGTGTAAAAGTGTACATAAACTTATTGTATAAAATGTTCTGGTCTCCGCATTTTCCTTTACACATGTCGTGTGTGTTGTAATGCCTTTTATCTACTTTAGTAATAAATAAAGTTATTGATTATACTTCTTACACAGTTTATTTCCTCTACCAAGTGTTGGCAGTCATCCTTCTGAGCCAGCAGGATCTGGGAGGTCAAATATCAGTGAATCTTGAATCAGTCGTGCTAATGAAACGAAGAACTGAGTTGCAGTGCTGTGCTTATGAGAGGTTCTATGATTTTGTTCAGCTAATTGATCTCAATCAGGAAAGGCCAAATCACTGGACCCCTCCTCCAGAACCATCATAAAGTTGAATCAACAGTTGTAAAACCGTTCCAAAAAACCTTAATGTTAATAATACACTGGCAGCTCAGTGTTTTTTGTCCACACTTCTGAGACTGAAATGACCTGATTTAAGTATCAGCACTTTAAATATAATGTCTAAACTTTGTATGCAAGTCTGTTACAATTGTTGACGTAGGACCTAAAATCACCTGTCGAACCCTCAACAATTCTTCACTTTGAGGCCAAGTCCTTCATTAATTTGACCATTCAGGTTTAATCTAAATTCACAGACATCGTTGAGGAGCTTTTCTTACACATGAAAAATCTAATGTGTTTATCCTCTGATGATGACTGTGGTAGAGAGAGAGAAAAATCATCAGATGCAGACTATATTGTCCCTCGTCCACAGCCATACTTTGTGAGACTACGTCATCAAGCCGCGACTACACACATGTTGAGAGCTGGTTGAGAGCAGCGGCGGTGAAGCGGTTTGTCTGCAGGTATGTTCACTTTCTCTGTTGTTGCAGGTGTAATTCATTCATCAGGCTTCCCCCCCACACATGTAGTGATATTTTGTTCTAATTAAACATGTCGTCAAGGCAGAATAAATGAAGACTGACGGATTTTGTCGCAGTTTTCACACAAGCTGTCGAGTATGAATAAATTCATTTCCACGTATGAAGTTAGAAAACAGAGACGTCTAAAGGTTTATGATATCAGTGGTGTTAAAGTGTTTTAAAAATTAATTAAAAAAAAAAAGAAAGTTCAAAGTCCTTAGTTGGCAAATTAACCTTGACACCAGACCAAATGTCTTTACTTGTTTCAGAATTGTACCTGAAAGAAAACTTCTGCCAGACACTCAAAAAAACTTCACCAGTTTTAGCTGGAGTAACATACACCCAGGCCAACACTGTCTTCTCTATAGCTGCCATATGACAGAAGAGGACTTCTCTGTCCCGAGCTGCTGGGTCATAGTTAGAAGAAGAAGAATCCCCTCCAGCCCTGCGACACACAGAGAAATGTTCTGTTCAACCAGACCCACCAGTGCATCTGTAACTGACATGTACTCATTCAAAGTACAGATAATCCTGTTACAATGACTGTTCAATATATTTATGACCTTCAAAAGTGTAAAAAATAATCATCATAATTCTCAGCCTTTAGAACATTTCAGTCAGATTTGGGGCAAGTTTAAACCTTGAAGAAGGGATGGAGGCTGTAAACTGACATCACTGTGCTGCACATCCACCAGCTCAAATGAACCAGTTATCAATGTCATCAGTGTTTTTCTTCCAGTTCCTTCGTTCTAGAAGACGCCTCCTCCGTCAGCCATGAGTGACAGCGACGACGACGACGCCCGCGCGCTGTCCGCTCACGCTCTGGCCGCCCTGCAGGAGTTTTACAATGAGACCAGGACCGGGCCGGCTCACAGCGCACCGTCGGACCAGTTCGCTGTGGGAGCACTGGAGGAGGACTGGGTGAGTTGACTGGGTTCAGTGACAGGACACAGGAACATTGTCCCTCCATCTGGTCTGTGTTTTATCAGTGGTGGAGTTTCGTCAGGGCCCCTGTGTATCCATGAATGTATATCCAGACTACAAGCACCTCGGCGTCCACATTGACATCAAGCTGGACGGGAAGACCAACACTGAAGCTGAGATCCTTCAATCTGTGCAGCCGAGTGTTGGAAATATTGGCCAGTGCCTTGTACTTCATTTATTGATAGTTTCAGATCTGAATCTGCTTCATCACTGTCTGTTCTTCCAAACAACTGAGGCATGAGTGGAGAGTGTTTTCTGACGACTCGTGTCAGTCAAGTTATCAGAGGATGAACATCGTGACATACAGTAGCTGGACCATCAGACTAATGATGAATGTCATTATAAGATGCAGCCTAAAAGCACATGTTTAGAAAATATCAGCTTCATAGTCAGAGGTCTGATTCACTGTTGATCAGGTTTAGATGGAAATCTTACTGTTACATTCTCAGTTTTAGTTCAGCTTAATGTCAGTAAACAGTCTGTGTGTGTCTTGTGTCATATTTGTCCCAGTAGAATGAGGTTCAACACCCAGCCCTACTTTAATAATATTTTACAGTTGTGTGTGTGTGTGTGTGTGTGTGTGTGTGTGTGTGTGTCTCTCTGTGTGTGTGTGTGTGTGTGTGTGTGTGTGTGTGTGTGTGTGTGTGTCTGTGTGTGTGTCTGTGTGTGTGTGTGTGTGTGTGTGTCCACCAGCGGATGAGCCAGTTCTGGTACAGCGACGAAACAGCAACTCAGTTAGCTGAGGAGGTCGTACGTGAAGCTGGAGAGGGAGGCAGGTAAGACACACACACACACACACACACATACACAACCTCACACACATTAAATGCCCAACTCAAAAAAACATTTATGTACCTGAAAATTGTGTTTATTTTTTTTATAGTGTTTGTTTTAGTTTCCCACCTAAAGCCTGCAAAAAAAATCTTTTTGGGGTTGAACATGTTGCAGCTCACAGACACTGCTTTGTTTGAAAAAGTGAGAGGAAGCATTGCTTTAATGAATGAAGAGTCAGGTTCATGTGTCTGTAGCTGCAGTGCGTTCCAGCTGCTCTCTGATCTTTGTCTCTCTTCTCATGGACTGGACTCACAGGACACAGGATGATGAAAAGTGCACAGAGCAACAAACCACCACAAGTTCAAAACCACATCTCCAACACAGTGTAGTGTTTGAATATTTGCTGTTTCCTGTCACCGGCAGGATAGCGTGTGTGAGTGCGCCCAGTGTGTACCAGAAGTTGAAGCAGGGTGTGGTGGAGGGGTCAGACCGGGTGTCTGCCGTGCTGCTGGAGTACGACCGCCGCTTCGCCATGTACGGAGATGACTTCATCTTCTACGACTACAACCAGCCGCTGGCGCTGGCGGCCGACTTGGAGAAGAGCTTCGACGTGGTCGTCGCCGACCCGCCGTACCTGTCCGAGGAGTGTCTGAGCAAAGTGGCCAAGACCATCAAGTACCTGAGCAAAGGCAAGGTGCTGCTGTGCACAGGTGAGACGCTCCATCATGTGTCATTACATCATTATTACATTACTCAGCTCTGACAGACCTGAACATTCCATCTGCTGCAAAATAAGAAGGGTTTTAATTTGTTTCCAAAGTTTCAAAGTCTGTATCATAAAGAACCTGACGTGAACAAAAACTAAAGGTTTTCCTTTTTTCAAACATTTTGAGGAATTTCTCTCGCCGAAAAAACAAAAAATCAACTCTGTGACAAAAATGTTTTTATATTACAGAAGAAGTACAAACTGGATTATTATTATGTACTAACACATGTTCACTCTGTTTTTGCTTGAGACAAAGGATTAAACTGAGTAAAAAAAGGAAACAGATAAAAAAAATCATTTCTACCTCACACCATTAATCTTCTTTTAAAGTTTTTCATAAAATAGCCACTTTTCACTTTACTGTTATTTCTATTAGTTTTTTTATGCAAGTTGCTGTTTCATTACAATATTCCTACTAATCCAGAGGTTTGTACGTCCTGTTTGAGGTGTTCTGTTATAAACGTGCCAGCCAATCAGAAACAAGCATTTTTCTTTTTCTATAAAACTCCTGCTCTGAATCCAAAGATCAGTCATCTCTGAAAACCAGCCTCATCCTGGTTCTGCTCACATATATTAAAGCCTCTTTCTATGGGATGTTGATGTGCTTATATCATCAAGTCTTTTAGTTTTAAGCCAAATGAGTCCATCCCAGTGTCGTGGGCATGTTGCTGTGTGACACACTGTCTTTTTTGTTTTCCTACATACAGTGGATTTAAATTCCTATCACTCAAGTTACATCTAAATTTGAATGGAAACTAACAACGTTTGAGCATCTTCTGACGTCTTATTGTTGTGTCCTTGTCTGTTCGACAGGAGCCATCATGGAGAGTCTGGCCAAATTCCTCCTGGGTGTAAAAATGTGCAGCTTCCTGCCAAAACACAACAGACAACTGTCCAATGAGTTCCGCTGTTTTGTCAACTATCCGTCTGTCCGTCTGTCCTGCTGAGGAGCCGAACATCCACCTGACCAACAGCCTGCTCTGACCTGATCTGATCTGATCTGCTCTCCTGCTGCTGGGGCTTCATTTCTGCCTCCACCAAAATATCACATGAATTTCTCCAAAACCTGAGCAGATAAAACCCAAACTGTCTCCGACCAAACGTGGCTGAATACAACAGCTCAGTGAAGCATGTTTTCTGTCCTGTGGCTGAAGCAGCCCTTCACATGTCAGAGTCCTTCAGACTGTGCTCCTGCACTGCCAGGCCTCTTCTCTCAGGACCAGAGCTGCACAGTCAGTTTGCGGTTTCTTTACATTTTGCTTCCTTGCAGAAAGTCTTTAAGTCCAGGTCCAATGCAAAGAAAGTCTTGTTTAAGACCCGAACAGTCCTGGTTTGCTTCCAGATGATGGAGGTGAGTCTGCAGCAGCTCTGCACTGAAACTCTCCATCATCCTAATGTTGGCTGTGTGTTCAACAGCCACAGATAGAAAGTCACAGTCACAGTCAGTGGGGACAGACGTGAGGCCAGGACCCCGGACCAGGCCAGGACCCCGGACCAGGCCAGGACCCCGGACCAGCCCTGCTCCCCTCACACCTTCTTGGCTGCAGAGCCTCCTCGGCCGGCTTTGACCTCTGCCCTCTCCAGGCTCTGGTTGCCCCCCCGGCCGTCCCGCTCCTTCTCCAGCCGCGGCACGCAGGTGCAGCCCACGGCGACAGACACGTAGATCTCGGTGTAGGCGTGTCTGCCGCCCATGCAGGAGCCGGAGCGCTTGAGGATGACGGAGGGGCTGTAGACCGGAGCGCTGCGGTGCTGCTGGCTCTCGGCCCCCAGAGGCCCCAGCAGGCAGCCTTTACACAGGCAGTAGGCCTCTGGGATGTAGCGGGGATACCTGGTGGGGTCGTAGGAGATCCTGGAGACAGGAGGTCACCAGATGTGTTCTTTTATTTCATCAGTGTCACATTCAGTCCTTCACACTGACTCATGCCTCACACAACACAAACAAAAGCCTTTAACTCTACTTCTGCAAGAGCAAACCAAGAAAACAACCTTGATTGTGTAAAATCTTAATGATTTCGAAATCATTTAAACCCCATATTCACTTTTAAAAAAAACTTGGGATGGGGCCTGTCCCAACTTTTTGGAAATGTGTTGCTGGCATCAAATGTAAAATGAGCATGTATTTTTCATGAAACAATAAACTTTTTCAGTTTCAACACTTGTTGTCTTTGCAGTATTTTCAGTTGAATATAGGCTTTAAATAATTTCCAGACCATCAAATTCTGTTTTTATTAACATTTTACAGAGTCGGGCTCGAATTAAAACCTGTCACTTTATACTTTAGTGATAGAGCAAAGTTGCTGATGTTGGAGTTCCTCAGGCTCTGTAAGACCAGCTGGTTGAAGAGGTCTGTCAGTCATAAAGCTCATCCCAGTTCATGGTTAGTGACAGTTTAACACTGTTATTAATAATAGAACCCTGTGGTTCGTGTATCCACCGCTGAACAAGTTATGAAACATTCCCATGATGGAATAGAATGCATTGAAAGCTTGAGTGTTTGGAATTGAAGAGTACAAAACAATTGTTCCATGTGTTTTCTGTTTGAATCTAAATGAATGAATGAGTAGTAATCTACAGATCAAATTTGGCAGGAGATCACAGGGCAAAGTGCATTTTTAATAAGACATGATTCCTGTCCTGTCCCCCCGCCCTCACCTGTAGGCCCAGGGGGCGACGCTGAGCAGGTTGAGCGGCAGGCGGCTCTTGCTGTCGGCTCGGCTCCGCGCGGCGGACGGACACGTCAGGTTCAGTCTGTCCTGCGGCTCCAGCTGCAGAGCGTGGTGAAACGCGCTCATCACTCCCACGGACAGACGGCCGAACATCTGCTCCAGGATCTCCTCCGGCAGGTCCAGGCACGACCGGGTCCTGGTGGCCTTCTTCCGGACCCGGGCCGCCCCGGCCGGCCCGTCCAGCAGCAGCAGCAGCAGCAGCACGGCCAGGTGCGGCAGCGGCAGCGGCAGCGGCGTGACGCGGGCGCGGTGCGGCATGAGTGCGCGCGGCGGGGTGCGTGGATCCACTGGAGGAGGTTTACCCTTCACTGCCTCAGTCTTTCTTCAAAGATGGCAAGATGATGAGAACACAAGTGAGCCACGTTAATGAGATGACGCTCCCGTGCTGTCACGCGGGCAGACAGTCCACAGTCCCGGCTCGAGCCTCCAGGGAGACCGCGTGGACATGTTGGCACAGCACATCCACAGAGTCTCAGAAGAAAGAGCTTAGAGTAAGAAGCCTGCAGTTGAACACCTGCTGCCTCCTGGTAGAGACGTGAGGAGCTCCAGCAGCAGTGGTGTCCTGCTGCTCCGCTCCACGGATCCCTGCGTCAAATGGATCAGTTGGATCCAGCAGTGAGAAGGAGTGACACACACACAGTCTGCGCTGGTGAAAGAGGCCAGCCTTCATGAGAGCAGATCCTGGTGGGAGTGGGAAGTCCAGACTGCTGGCTCCGCTGCTGGATCCTGGCTTCACACCAGTCTGCTCCACTCTGAGATAAACTGCATCCAGTCATGTCCAGTCTGTCATGTCTGCTGTGGTTTCACAGAGGAGCCATGACGTCAGTGTCAGAGGACCACAAATAGATACTATTTAATAAGACTGCAAAAAAACACACATTTGTTTCTTTTCTCCTTCAAAGAGCCCATTTCCCCTGTCACTTAGTCTGGTGTGTACTGTGAATTTATGGCAGGCAAAAGCTTTCAGTTATACGATGCAGATTAAAAAAAGGCTCTTAAAGCTTAATTCAATGCAGTTGACCCTCCACTAAATCTTCAGGCTGATCCGCTGCCCTGCCAGGGAAAACTTCACATTAATAACTGCGAGTGTCAGCGAGCTCTCTGCACCAGAGCAGCTCACACACACCACATGGTTTGTGTTTAATCTGAAGCTCACTGCTCTGAGAATCACACTTGATATAATGTTGTCTCTTTTTTTAATGAAATGAACAAAGAAAACAAATGAATATTACACCACAAATAAACATCTCTGGGAGAAGTACAAAATGCAAAAAAAGAGCTGAAGTGGATGGATTACATAAGTTTGGTATATGGTGTTGATGGATTTTCCAGAAGGTTCCCAGACTCACACATGGAAACACAGAGTGCAGTCAAAAATATTAGAGTGTTTTCTTTTATTGTTTTGGCTCCGTGTCTCAACACTGGATTTAAAAAGGTGACGGTGAGGTTAAAATGTAGACGTCACATCCATGTTGGGTCAACAGTACAGATCTCAGAACCATGTAACCCTCAGGAGGAACACTGTGTCCAAAGAGTACATGTATGGTTTCTATACTCTTCATCAGATATGAACATAAACACATTGGAAAGTTAACCATCGGGGCTTTAACCTCATTGTGATTCATCCATTTTAAATTCACTGTGCTGGAGCACAGAGCCAGAACACAACTGCTTAAATAGTTCCAGACTGCACCGAAACCAGCTTCTTGTAGAACTTTTTTTTTTTTACATTCATTCCATGTATATAGGCATTCCTGTCTAAATGGATATGTATAAATATTTACCTTAAAGAAATCAGTGGTAGGTCAATCTGTTTCTCAAGCAAGTGACTGGACCCATTGAAAATAATCTTTATGCTGTGAGATTTCCTTCTTGGCTGAAGAGCCGAGTCTGAAATGTTTCAGTTTTGTGGTGGAACACGGTGCTCTTGCCTCTCACAGCTGACAGAGAGCGAGTGTTGAGCAGTGAGGGCAGAGGGTGGAAGCAGCTAGTCCGGCAGCAGGTCGTCTCCCAGCTCCTCATCGGCAAAGTCATCCTCCACCCGCTTCTTGGCCCCCGTCTTGGGTCTCTCCATCTGAGGCCCCAGTGGGTCCACGTAGGAAGCATCTAGAGGAACAAGCTCATGTTATCCATGGAGTTCTGACATCAGTATGAAGAGCAGGGAAATGTGCAGTGAACAGTCTGATTTCATGCTTGTTGAGGAAGATGTTAAACCCACATTAAACCTAAAACCAAGAGGCGGTCGTTCCCATATGTGTCATCAGTCGTTAAAGTCATGAGTTCTTTTTCAGACCTGCTGTATATAAAAGCATTTGGAATCAACATATGAAATGAGAAGCTATGGAGCTGAACACATGTCAGGAAAACAGCAGCCAGGAGGGATGAGTGGAGGAGAGGAGGGAGAGGACAGTGACGGCAGAAACAGGCAGATCGTTTGTTCAATCTATTTGTGCATTTGTCTCGTTTCATTTTCTAAATGAAGAAGAAATGGATAGATCAATATATCGAACAGGCTCAGTCAGCACTGTGAGAACTATGTAAAAGCTGGTCGTCTTCTCATGGTGAAACACTGACTGGTGTCGTTGCTATGAGAGATACTGTTGGAAACAAGACTGAGACTCTGTGTGAGTTTTTCATTATGTGATTATCTTGTATGAAAACACATGAGATTGGTGCCTGAGGTGTCAGTGAAGCTCAAGGACACAAAGGGTTAAAAGACAGAAGAGAATGAGTGAGACAGCTTGTCATGATGTTTGCTCACCTATGTCTTTGGGGCTGCTGGCCTCGTAGGGCTCGTTGGAAGCAGGAAGCCTCATCTTGGCGCTCAGACGCTCTGCTTTAGTGCTGCTGCTGCTGTGGCCACTGTCTGCACACAACACACAGGCAGACACAAACACACTGAATCATGACCTTTTCAAAGCATCGGTCAAAATCAGAATCAAAGGTGTTTAACGTTCCTCGAAGCTGGATCAGTTCATGTTTTGCTTCAGTGTCGGGAGACGCCTTTAAACTCCTCAGGCTGTGTGTGAATGTGAGTGTGGCCTGCATGTGCTTCAATATATATGTGCATGGCATATTTTGAATTTCAAAATTCAGTTTTAACAGTATTAACTCATTTTATAAACAATATATGTGACACCTCAGCCAAAGCTGCTCAAAATGAAATGACAATTCATCCAATGAAATGTACCACTTTGATAAGCTTGTCCAAAGCTCCTGTGGTTCTCTGCCTGTGTCCATGTCACTGTGGTTCTCTGCCTGTGTCCATGTCACTGTGGTTCTCTGCCTGTGTCCATGTCTCTGCTGTTCTCTGCCTGTGTCCATGTCTCTGCTGTTCTCTGCCTGTGTCCATGTCACTGCTGTTCTCTGCCTGTGTCCATGTCACTGTGGTTCTCTGCCTGTGTCCATGTCACTGCTGTTCTCTGCCTGTGTCCATGTCTCTGCTGTTCTCTGCCTGTGTCCATGTCTCTGCTGTTCTCTGCCTGTGTCCATGTCACTGCTGTTATACGACCATGTCAGATGTGGTGTGAGAAGCTTCCGGACTCTCAGCATTTCTGACAATTGAAATCCCCACTAGATATATGACAAAAGATTCACAGAGGTCTGACTGAAAGTTGGATTTTCTCACATTCTGAGTCAATATGGAGGAGATGTGAGGTTTTCATCTCACGGATACAGCAAGCTTTGAAACCTTTGTGAGTGTGTGTGTGTGTGTGAGAGAGAGAGAGAGAGAGAGAGGGAGAGAGGGAGAGAAAGAGAGAGACCTTTTTGTGTCGACGTACCCCTCCAGCACATGATTCTTAACTTTTTTCTGTAACACATTTAAATATATAAAGCGGATATTGGCACAGTGATTTTTTCCAAACAAGACACAGTGATCCTACAACTGTGAGTTTTCCTATGAGAATATTTGGACAAATTTACTAAGGACACTTTGAGTGGAAGGGGTGTAATGTTCCTGAATGTTGCCTGCTTGTTCATTAGTTTCCAAACCTGTCACATGGTGACTCAGGTTTACAGGAGGTGGGTCCTGTGCTTTTAAAGCTGATAGTTCATTGATAAATGTAACAAGCAATAGGCCACAAATCAACCTCACATAAACCTATTTGAATTTCCATCTTATAAGTCAATGCCTCTCTGGCCTGGCAGTGACAAGACACCAGGCATCAGCCAAAGTGAGAGAGTGCTCAGTAACAGCCCCAGCTCAGGTCTGATCATCTCTGACACAGAGCTGGTGCTCTTCACAACATGTACTGTGAAATGTGTGTGTGTGTGTGTGTTCCAGGCTCAGATGACAGGCCCACAGAGCGGCCTGCCCAGCTGAAGGACAGGCACCATTACAGACAGCAGCAGCCCACATCTGGCTGCCAGGTAGCCTTGGAAACTGACGAGAGCAAAGGCAGAGAGCTAGAAAACAGGAAGGAGCAGGGGCCAGATATTTTACCTTCCTTCAGTCCCAAACATCTCACACGAGGCCTCACACACTGCTGCCAAACTCTAACCTCCACTGGAAAAAGGAATGCTTTTTCTCCCGATTTTTTTTCCTTTTCTTACCAGTTCTTTTATAACACACAAGTGGGAGACAGAAAAAAAGGATGACACGACAGGTTGGGAGCCAGACTTCAAATTAACTGTGTGTAAGAGTTTCCACAATTAAAGTGTTTTTTTTCTCAATAGCACGAACAGCCATATTATTTCTGTGAAGGTTTGATAAATTGATCAGTATCGGTGAGTCAACTTTCTGGCTTTTGCAACTTATTTTCCTGCCCTAACTTGTTTGGAAAAACACTTGAAGATCATGAAAACTAAAATATGAGGAGGATAAATACTGACTGACTGCTGCTTCATGATATCCATACTGCAACTCCAGCCTTACTCTGTTCATTCAGTGTACTGAGAATACATGAGATGTTAATGTGATGTGATGAAAAACAGAAGAGAAACCACTTCAGAAACACATATTAAAATAAACATCCAGGCACAAGTTGGGTCCTGCAGCTCTCTCTTGCTCTGTGACAGTGGTTTCGCCAGTTTCACATCAAAGAGTGACGCAGGTCTGGACGCACGAGAAAACAAACTCTACATGCACACACCCTCGATTTCGAGGGCTCAAAAACACGCAGACTTTACAGAAAGGAGGGAAAATTCTCAGGTGCACTCGAGGTTTTCTCAAATATCTGAAAGAGGTTGGGGCGATCGCTCCCTCCTCCAGTCCGACATCACAGCTGCCTGTCAGCCACGACGTCTGGACCGGTGTCAGGTGTTTGACCGGAACACTACACTTAGGTTTCCCAACTTGTGTGTTTACCCACGGAAAACTGTTCTGCTCACATTCACACACCCACTCACTGCTGCTGTGTCAGTCAATGCTCAAACTCTGCTCAGAAGGAATGAAGCAGTAAAGGATTTGCATTGATTTCTTACAAACTATGACTGTGTAGTTGCAGTGAAACATTAATACTCAGGTTAAGCTGGTAAAAAGCCAGTGAAACTGTGCATTCTCCCATTTTTCGATTGGAATGTGGCTCATTAAATGAAGGAGTGAATGTGCTACATAAATAAAGTTCTATTTCACCCCTCCTGACCGCCAGAGGCGGTGCTTAAAGCACTGAATATCCCCTTCGCGCATGCGTAGTTCGAGTATTAATACCAAAATAGTCACGTGTGACCCCTGACGCCCCGGGAGAGTCTATAACTTCCGGGAGCCATCAGGGGGTCAGTCCCTTTTCTCTTCTCGTGCGATCGAGTCACAAACTTTTTCCTTCTCGCTTAAACCCACGATTAAGCTATAACTTGCAGTCGCTGGTAGTTCCGTGACCATTTAGGTCGGAGCAGCGAGTGTTCGCCCTCCAGGGACTGCGACTGAGTAACTGTTTGTGTTTGGGCGTGGCAATTGGAGCCACCTGGACGCTAATGGCGCACCGCTCAGCGTCTCGCTTGCGGTGAAGGAGGATCCTCATTACCGCTCCGGACGCCAACAGGTAAGGTTGCGTACCCGCGTTCGAGACGCTCACATCGTATCTGTGTGTTTGCCTCTGTTGGTACAGGCTGCGTGCGCGCCGCCTCCCTCCAGCTACAGGTTTTGTTTGTCTCAAACGGCTTCGCTAGCGCGCCGTTGCGTCTTCGGCCAGAGCGTGTTGGCTGTCACCCTCTGTCCCCGTACAACACGCTGTACTTCTACAGCGGCGTTTTGTTTTTCCGTTTGTCCACGACGGTTTGTCCCCGCTGTGGACGGCAAGCGCAGCGCTTCCCCCTCCAGGCGTCGGGGCTTAGTTTTGTTGTTTATTATCATTGGGGTCTTTCTTTTTCTCCTTGTTGGGACACTTTACGTTAGCTACCTGTAACTAGCCCTCGCCTTCCCCCCAGCTTGTGGCTACTGGGCTTGGTTTAATTGGACGGAAGCCTTGTTGTGCTGTATACTCGTTTTTGTGTTGATGCATATGCTATCAATATTCTTGCTATTATAATTGTTATAATTATTATTATCACAAATATTATTATTAATATTATTGCTATTTGATAATCATTCATTTAAGAAAGGAGGGGTGAGGCGGGCTATACTCGTGTCCCTAACAGCCTCTGCAAGTGCAGGTAGTGTACACGCTGCCTTCCCACACAGAGTGCTTACGGACCAGCCAACTGGATCCTTTGCTGGTGCAGGCAGCGTACGCGCTCCCTCCCCACAGCGAGTGTTCACAGACCAGCCTGCTATAGGTACTTTGCTGGTGCAGGCAGCGTACGCGCTCCCTCCCCACAGCGAGTGGTTACGGACTGGCCTACTACAAGCCCTTGCTGGTGCAGGCAGCGTACACGCTCTCTCCCCGCAGCGAGTGGTTACGGACCAGCTTACTATAAGCCCTTGCTGGTACAGGCAGCGTACGCGCTCCCTCCCCCCAGCGTACGGCTAGGCGCAGAATAGCACACCAAGTGGTAGCGTGCGCGCTCCCACCCGGTGCATACGAGATGGAGGGCTCTCACCTTTGCTCCTCCTGTGGGGCCCCCCTCCAGCCAGAGGACGGCCACGACCTTTGCCCCATGTGTCTTGGCCCTGAACACCTGAAGGAGGCGTTGGACAACTGCCATGGCTGTATGAATTGCTCCTACATGCCTTTGGCTGTGAGGACTGCCAGGCTGGCGGAGATAGGACTGCCACAGGGTGGGGATGAGCTCCCCCCATCAGGCCAGCCTGCCCCACCCCGGACCAGGCAGTCGAGACGTCGGGCTGAGGCGGCCACCACTAGCGCCGCTCCCCCTCCGAGGAAGAAGCCGAGGTCTAACCGCGGGTTGTCATCAAAGGTTAGCCAGCTGTCGGCCGAGTTGGCACAGATGAGGTCCATGCTGATGGCCCGCCACCCAGACCCTCAGTCAGAGGGGGCGGGGGCACCTGACCCTCCAATGCCACAGCTAACTCCGGAGGAAGACACACTCTCCCTGGCAGCCTCTGCTACTCATTTCCACGATTATGAGGAAGATGCGGAGGGTGCTACATCCCAGTTTTCGGACCCAGGCTCCCACTCCTCTGGCCTCAGCTCCCAAACTGTGTCTGAGGACCACTGTATGCGCACAGTGATGCGTATGGCCTTGGAGCGTCAGGGTCTGGACGTGCCACAGGTGACAAGCTCTGCACCCGCGAGTGCTTTCTTCAGGCGCAGGCCGCCCCCCACCGCCTTTGCCGTGCCTCACTCGGTGGACTTCCTGAGGGAGCTGCAGGCCAGCTGGGCGGACACCAGGGCTGGCTCCCGTATGTCTGCTGATGCGCGTACCCTTGCAGCCATGCACAACGCAGCGGCAGTTGGCCTGGACCATATGCCGGCTGTCGAGCCATCCATAGCGTCCCTCATCGTGTCCCCCGATGAGGCTCTGCGCCGCGAGACCAGGTGCCCTCGGCCCCAGTGTAGAATAACAGATGACCTGCTTGTGAGAGCTTACGATTCTGGGGCACGCGCTGGCCGCATTGGGAACTCCCTGTCGCACCTGATGCTTGCTCTATCTGCGTGCTTGCAGGAAGGCGACGGGGGGGCGGACAACGTGAGTGCAGATAACATCACACTGTGTGATGCGGCCCTGGAGGCATTTGGTCACATGACCCGAGAGCTTGGGCGGATGATGTCCACGATTGTTCAGGCTCGACGCCAGGTCTGGCTGTCGCAGTCTAATCTGACTGAGGCATCGAGGAGAACCCTCAGGAGCCTCCCTGTGGAGCCGGGAACAGTGTTCGGCCCAGCCGCTCAGGAGGCACTCGAGAGGACCATACAGACAGGACAGACCAGGCAGCAGCTTGCAGGTCTGCGTCGCATGCCTCCCCCCAGCAGGCCTCTCCCTGGCAGAGGGAGGGCCTCCACAGCCCCCCCCAGTGCTCGCCCTCCACCACCACCTCGCATGGCGGGCCACCGTTACCCTCAGCGCCTGACACAGACACAGACCCGTGACTTGCGGACCCCTGCCCCTTTGCCTTCTAGGCGGTTTCGGGCCCCGGACCCTGGGCGACCCCCCACCAGGGCCCCCAGGGGTCAGGGGGCGAGGCGCTGAGGCTGCGGGGCCGGCTGTCGGTATGTTTTCACACCAGCAGCTCAGGTACTGGGCTGCTCGAGCCTCAGACCCGTGGGTGGTGTCCACTCTAACCCACGGGTACAGGCTCCAATTCCGACGCCGGCCCCCCACAGCATGCCGGGTCAGAATGACATTTATCAACGACCCGGCGAAAGCCCTTGTGTTAGACCAGGAGTTGTCCGCCCTCCTTGGCAAGGGTGCCATCGAGGCGGTAGACCCCCTGTCGCACCCCGGGGGGTTCTACTCGACCTATTTTCTTGTTCCGAAGGAAACCGGTGGATATCGTCCCATTCTCGACCTCAGGGGACTCAACCGGTTCCTCAGGGTCATGCCATTCCACATGCTGACCACTGCGGAGGTGTTACAGACGGTCGCTTGCGGGGAATGGTTCACATCTGTGGACATGGAGGACGCGTATTTCCATGTCCCTATTGCCCCCGAGCACCGCCCCTTCCTTCGCTTCGCCTATCGGGGCCACCACTGGCAGTTTCGGGTGCTACCATTCGGCCTCTCCCTCTCACCAAGGGTGTTCTCCAGGTGCGTTGCCGCCGCACTTGCCCCACTACAGTCAGAAGGCATGAAGATACTCCCGTACCTGGACGATTGGCTGTTGTGCGCACCATCCCGAGCACAGGCAGCGGAGGACACGGCGCGCCTTCTGTCCCACATGGCCCGACTAGGACTCAAGGTGAATACGGGGAAGAGCTGCCTTGTACCGTCGCAGGTGACAACATTTATAGGTCTTTCCCTGGACAGCAGGACAATGACAGCCTGTCCGTCCCCCCACCGGGTGGACGATATCCTGGGCCTTCTGCTCCTTTTCCAGGGAGGCAGACGGCTGCCATACCGTATGTTCCTCCGACTTCTGGGCAAACTGACATCCATTGCAGCGGTTGTCCCCCTTGGCTTGCTGTTGTTGCGGCCCCTACAGAGGTGGCTCAACAGCTTCCACCTCGACGCCAAGCGGCATGGACACAGGAGGATCGTCGTGTCACAACGGTGCCTCCTGGCTCTCGTCAAGTGGCGGGACAGGGCCTACATCTCAGGGGGTGTCCCCATGGGATCTATCCCATCCCGCAGGGAGACTGTTGCCACCGACGCCTGCCTGTCGGGCTGGGGGGCAGTGTGGCAGGGCAGTACGGCTCGGGGTCAGTGGTCTGCGGAGGATGGTGCGGACCACATCAATGTGTTGGAGCTGCGGGCAGTGCACTTGGCTCTTCAGCACTTCCTTCCGCACCTGGAGGGCAAGCATGTCCTTGTAAGGTCAGACAACACCTCGGCCGGGTATCATGTCAACCACCAGGGTGGGACCAAATCTGCGCGACTGCTGCAGGTGTCCACGGACCTGCTGACATGGGCGGCCCCCCGTCTGGCCAGTCTGCGAGCAATGTATTTACCGGGGGAACAGAACCAACCTGCCGATTTTCTCTCCCGCCAGAGGCCTCCGTCAGGGGAGTGGCGCCTCCACCCAGAGGTGGTGCACGCAATCTGGGGCCGCTACGGCAGGGCAGAAGTGGACCTCTTTGCCTCAGAGGCATCAACTCACTGCCGTCTCTGGTTTTCTCTAGCGGAGGAAACCAGCCCTCTGGGCCAGGATGCACTGGCTCACGCATGGCCGGAGACTCTCCTCTATGCCTTTCCACCCCTTCCTCTGATACGACCTGTTCTGCAGAGAGTTCTTCAGGGGGGTCACACCGTGTTGCTGGTGGCCCCTCTCTGGCCAGGGAGAACATGGTTCCCCCTACTGCACAGACTCTGCTGCGGGGCACCCTGGCATCTCCCCGACAGGAAGGATCTGCTCTCACAGTTGGGGGGCAGGATCTGGCATCCCAAGCCCCAACGCCTCAAGTTGTGTGTCTGGCCGCTGGGGGGCCTGAACCACTGCTGAGCAGTTGTGGGGACCTGGTTCGACACACAATCCTAAGTGCGAGAGCGTCGTCCACCAGGCTGCAGTATGATAATAGATGGAAACTGTTTTCCACCTGGTGTCAGAGTCGAGGCGACGACCCGGCTCACTGCCCCGTGCCAACAATCCTGGAGTTCCTCCAGTCTCTCCTGGATAAAGGCAGGTCCCCATCTACTTTGAAGGTTTATGTCGCAGCCATATCTTGCCACCATGCCAGGGTCGATGGCTTCACGGTAGGAAGCCACAGTCTGGTGTCCCTGTTCCTGAGGGGGGCGCGGAGGCTGAAGCCTCCTAAGTTTCACAGAGTTCCGTCATGGGACCTTAACATCGTCCTGGATGCTCTAGGCAGACCTCCCTTTGAGCCCCTGGAGCAGGCAGACCTGAAGTGGCTGTCATACAAGACGGCATTCCTTCTGGCGATTATATCCGCTAAGCGCGTCGGTGAGCTGCATGCCCTATCAGTCAGCGACTCATGTCTGAGATGGACCACGGACAGGTCTGGTGTCACCCTGTGGCCGAACATAGCATTCCTTCCCAAGGTGCTGTCTGACTCACACCGCAATCAGCCTATACGGCTGGCCCGATATGACCCTCCCCCGGGGGAGAGGGCAGACAGGCCGGAGCTCTTGTGTCCAGTGCGGGCCCTGGAGGCTTATATTGCGGCGACCGCACGTGTTCGGCGGTCAGACCAACTCTTCGTCTGCCTCAGTGGTCCCAATGCCGGTTCCGCTCTTTCCAAGCAGCGTCTGTCCCACTGGATCGTGGACACCATTGGTTATGCATACAAAGCCAATAACCATCCGGTGCCGTCTGGCATACGATGCCATTCCACTAGGGGCGTCTCTGCGTCATGGGCTGCGATGAGGGGCGTACCCTTAGGAGACATTTGTGCCGCTGCCTCGTGGGCATCGTCAGGCACTTTCTCAAGGTTTTATAGAGTGAATGTCGCCACCCCCCACCCGTTGGGTGTGGTCCTTCTCCCGGAGTCTGAGTCTACCCTCTGAGGTTTGTGGCCAGGATTCCTCGTGACCTTGCTGGTATTAGTCATTCAGTGCTTTAAGCACCGCCTCTGGCGGTCAGGAGGGATGAAATAGAACGAAAGTTACGTATGTAACTACGGTTCTATGAATCCCGAATGACCGCCAGAGCTCTTGTCACTCAGAATCCTCGTCTTCCCACGAGAAGATTCTGCAGGGACTGACCCCCTGATGGCTCCCGGAAGTTATAGACTCTCCCGGGGCGTCAGGGGGCACACGTGACTATTTTGGTATTAATACTCGAACTACGCATGCGCGAAGGGGATATTCAGTGCTTTAAGCACCGCCTCTGGCGGTCATTCGGGATTCATAGAACCGTAGTTACATACGTAACTTTCGTTTTACTTGCTTGTGTAAACGGAAAGCTAACCCAAATTATACTGCTGTGGTTAAAAGCCAGTTTAGTCCACTTTCTTCTTCTTCTTTTTAAACACCTATCAATATTTTAATCACATTCTAATGACACTTTAAAACTGGGAGAGAGATGTTAATAATACATAGGACAAACATGTGGCTAATGTGCGGCAGCAGTTGGAAATCGCCCATTTGACACAGTGACGTTGATTAATGTGCATTGTCCCTGTAAATATATATACAGTCTTGAGATAAATACAGAAATTTCGTGTGATTACTTGTTTAGAGTTTAGTTGATCATTAGTACAAATTCATCAAGTAGAGCCCTGATTCCAAAAAAGATGGAATACTGTGTATGAATAAAACAGACTGTGATCATTTGCTAGTTCTTTTTGACATATACTCAATTGAAAACAATGTAACGACAATATATTTGATGGCAGCAACATGTTTCAAAGCAGCTGTTGGGACAGGAGCAAGAAAAGACTGTGAAAGTTGTGGACTGATCCAAAAACACCTGTTTGGATCCTTCCACAGGTAAACAGGTTCATTGGTAACAGGTGAGAGGATCATGATTGGGTCTGAAAGGTTCATCCTGGAAAGACTCAGTCGTTCCCAAGGATGGAGAGAGGTTCAACACTGTGTGAACACATGATTGTATAAAGGAGATAAATACACGGGCTCAGGAAGACGACTGTCAGTAAGTCAGTTTATATTGAAGTTTTTCAAAGTGTCCCAACTTTTTTGGAATCAGGGCTGCACAGCTAATCACATAATAACCAAATCTAATCTTTTAACGTTGTCAATTCTTATGGAAACAAATATTACAACATTAGATCCCAGTGTTACTGCAATGACACAGAGATGGAAGAGGTGTGGTGTGTGTGTGTGTGTGTGTGTGTGTGTGTGTGTGTGTGTGTGTGTGTGTGTGTGTGTGTGTGTACGTTGTGTGTTCACTGCAGAACAAGAGGAGGAGATAAAAACTGATCTAAACCTGATTTAACATGACAACTTGTTTTCAAAAATACCTGATGTGGTTGCAAAGCAAAGTGAAATAAAACAGATTTCCTGCTCCAATCGTAAGCACTTTGTTAAGCTGTAGATTTATCACAAATGTTTGAAACATTTGGACTCTGGACGGAAACAGATGGGAAATTATTGAAATGAAACAAGCAGGTTCTTTTTTTTTTTGGAAAGATCTCACTGTCCAAGTGGCCGTAATAACAATCCGACTAGCTACAGGTTTGACTTGATTCATTTGTCTTACATACCTCTCCCTGAGTCCAACTGTGGACTGAGCTGTTTAGGCTCAGGTTGATATACTGTGCAGCAGAGTGAGAGTACAAATGAGGACAGAAGAGAAACAGAGCATCAGACAGACAAAAAGAGAGATTATAGAATTGGACTGAAAAGAACTGCACACAGACAGGGACCAAAACATAAATAGGACAGAGAGAAGCAATTACGTGTGAGAATTAAGTGAGAATTAATCTGTTGGGATTTTATAATCCATATTCTCTCACCTGCTTTAACATCCGTCTCTGATGTGGCGTAAGAAAGTAAGAAAAGGGTTTGAGGTTTAGTTAAACAAATTAACGTGTCACAACCAATACTCCAGAACACAAAGGATCAAACATGTTGGATGATGCTGAAAAGCGTCTTTTAAACAGACCCAGTTACAGCTCTGACCGTACAAAACAAGATGGAAAAGTAAAAGCACACAAGATTGTTTTCTAATCTGATCTGTCAGGATGCAGGGGGATAGTGGAGGTACTGGCAGAGAGGAGCAGCAGGCACTTTAACAGGTGCCTGATACACATATTTGACTATACTACAGGGCGTTTAGCTGCACAGCAGAGCAAAGCTGGGCCTCGTTACAGCTATTGGCAACTCTCTAGTTTGTCTGGATTGCGTTTAAAATCTGCTGATGAGCCAGCTTTCCAGAGTCGGAGCCAGTCTAGAGTATGTGTCTGTGTTTGTTGTGGATCTGTAGTGAAGGAGCGCTGAAGCTGTGGAAGTCTGTCTTCTCTGTGTCTGCTGGGGCATCAGGCACCTAGACAGTCTTATCCAACAAATCAAGTCAACCAACGAGGACCTTTAATCTGACCTGGAGAGGCGGTCGACCTGTTAATGACCCATATGGGATTAGATGGTGGAGTTACAGCTACAACATTTCCTTTTATGGACCTCAACATAAATCAGACATGTAACAGAGCGTGAGTCCAGCCAGGACTCAGTGTGGTGTATGGAGGTATACCCATGATGTTGGCCTTCTTAGGAGAGGTGAGGACAGGTGTGGAGACGCCTGCTGCCCAGCAGCATGCATGAGCGACAGGTAGAGAGAGAGAAGGAAGTGATAACATCCGTGAACAAAAAAGAATGAAAATGAGGAGGAGCTAAACACTGGTACTGATCATAAACTTTGATTCTAATTAAAACCACCCGACATAAATAAATAACCTTACCCAAATGGTCGGGCATGTTTCAATACTACTGTTGATATGATACCAAATTTTAGTACCATACTGGATATAATGTTTTGTTTAAAAGTCCAATGTGTCAAAGGTAACATGTTTTAACACAAGCAGCCCTACAAGAACTTCGCTATGTATAATACTGTCAATGTGAACTTGTGAAAGCACTCAATTCTTGCTTTTAGTACTTGCCAGTTTTCAAAACTTTGTGCTACGAACACATTTCAAACTGTACCAAGAAACTACTGAGGCTTGAAACACAGCCCTACCTATACTACCAATATGTTGTTAGCCTAATAGCATAGTTGCCTAAGTCATATTTTGGGCATATATAGGCAATAAGGCAGGGTGAGCAGGGCAGCAGTGGAGGGAGAGTAAAGTTAGGCAGATATCATAATTTGGCCCAAAAATGACTTAGGCAATTATGCTGTTATGTTATAGGTGTAAGTAAATGTGAGGGAAGGTTGTATCTTCCAAACACTTCCAGACTCACCAGCACTCCCAGCGCTGCCCTCTCGGCCCTCTCTCCGACCTCTGGCGCTGCCCTCCCGCCCAGACTTCACCCTCTGCAGGAGGACAGAAAGAGGGATGAGGGGTGGGGAAATAAAGGTCAAACTGTAGACAAGGATTCAGAATTCTAAATCATTTCTGTGTTTGAAAAAACAAAAGATGAAATAAAATAAAACAGAGTCCTCAGAGGACAGAGCAGAGACGCTTCATGTTGGAGCTCCAACACTCAGCCTGTGCTGCTTTTCGCCTCTCTCTTTTTTTGTCTCTCCCTCTGTGCCACATTAGTCAGTTTTACTGCCATGAAAACATTTTTGGAAACTAATGTCATCTGACAGAAAGCTAAGCAGAAACATTATCAAAATCAAGTGGGGTTTGACAAACGTTGTCTAACACTTCATATAAACACCATATTAAAATGAGAGCAGTGATTTGCTCTTCTTCACATTACCTCCCTCATCACTGCAGACACTAAGCAGTTATATTAGCAGGATCAGTTGTTTAACACTGACATTCAGTTTGGAGAGTTTTGGGATCAATGAGTCAACCTCCTGGCTCTGTTTGTGTCTCTGTCCGTCTCTGTCAAATTCTCTCTCTGTACCGACGGTGTCTCTGGGCTGATTTAAAAACAGCTGCTTGTGATTTGACAGAGTCATCCTCCTCATCTGTTCCAGGCTCGGAACGAATGTCTCTGCTGCTCTGAATCTCACCCTCACCACCGCCAGCTTTGCGGATCACTGACCTGTCATCTACTTTGGACGTGGACCTTTAGTTGGAAGCCACCATGCATAGTTATTGCATACTTCAACAGAAGGATGCAACGCAGGATTCCTTTAAGTTGTGTGATATCTGGGGCATTTAGATAGGTGATTTTCCTATCTAGCGTTTTGTTGGAGCTGAATGGGGTGAAAACTATAAACCACAAAATAAGACAACAGAGGGGACAGAATACTCCTGTGATCTTGGAATTACTATTTAAAGGGGATTTCCTCATGTTTGACACTTCACAGTTTGCTGGCAGGTCTTGCAGAGTACAGCCACATGTGTGAAAAAAAGTTGCATAAAGTCTTTTGTGCCTCCAGAGGGAGCTGTGTGAACTTTGCTAACTGTCCTCAAGTAATAAGTGAGGTCACCAGCCCTCTGTAGCTCCACTCCTCATCTGTCTGAGGCTAGCAGTCCGAGGCTACTTTAACCACTACTAGCATAACACACTCCAATCTCCAACCCTCATACCCATGGTTAATCCAGTTGCATTATGATGCATAATCAATGCATAATGATCGATCTGCTGCATCAATTTTGATCCTCTCTATATGAACATAGGTGTGCAATGTTGAATTGGTGGTGTACTGTTTTAAGACCGTAGAGTATATTCAAGCAGGTCTCGTAGGATCTTATTGAGGGTGTAAAGATTAACATCAAGTGTCTAAATCGGATACAAGCAAACAGTGCTTGTATGTCTCTAGGTTCTCTAGGTCGGTAAGGACAACATTTCCACCTCTAATCATTTATCAGATCCATTCAGATGTCTCATGTGACACAACAACCCATGGGTGCATATCCTCTGCTCTCCAGTGAACCCGGCTTGATTCACGGAAAATCAACAGAAGAGAAAAACAGATGGGTTTTTTTCATGCATCTCTGGAGCTGCAGTGACCACTGGCCCGTTTTATGGCTAAAGGACATGTGTATGTTTTCAATCAGTGTGTTTTAGTGCAGGAAAAGTCGACAGGACGCCAAAACATCTGTGAGGAAATGATGATTAATAAAAGCTCACGAAAGGTCTGTAATATATGAATGCAAAAGAAGCAGGTCTTTTATGGCTGCATAATGTTAATACTATTCAGATGGAGGACCCAATTTTAATCTGAAATCAACATATAGATGTGTTTTAAGCAACAAGGTATATCATTCATGAGTGGACCCTCAAGTGGTTATCCAGAACATTTAGTTATCTGACCTCCATCTTTGGTGACAGGCACTCACTGCTCTGGTTTTTCTGCAGAGCAGCACCAACATATCTACTTTCAATCAAACATTGTGGTTGTGATATCTTTGTCATTAGAGTTTCCTGTTGATGAAGGCTGAGTTTTGTCTCTGTACTTTCTGTTCTGTCTATTCAGTAAAGCTAGTTAGAGTGTCTATTAACCACCTATCTCTTGTTCTGTTTAATCCAAACAAACTGCACATTGAAAATTCCTTCCTGTGTGCCGTGTTTTCGACAGAAAGAGCTGACACTAAATGATGGCATGATGACAACTGTAAAAGCTTTTACAAATCACATCCACTGTGAATCCATATCAGAGAGAAAACAGCACAAGAGAGAATTATTTACACAAAGATATTACTGCTATTTTAAAAGGAAACTGTAAAGTTTTGACAGCCTGGAAAGACACACCTGTTCCCTGATCTCCTTCATCTTCTCCACCTTCTTCAGCTTGGTGGCATATTCTTGGACCTCCTTCAACCCCATATGTGTGCACAGCGTCACCAGGAAGCGCAGGCCTAGACAAACACACACAGTTTCTCCACGCTCTGATCAATGAATCATCTGATGTCGAACAAGAGTTCTGGTGAAGATTGTGTAACAAAAACTGGATGAATTACATTCCACATTCTCTGGAAACTTGCAGTGAATGTCTTTATATGTTTCCAGGGCTTTCTGGTAGTTTCCTGTAAAGAAAAAAGAAAAAGTTCCTTGTTGACAACTTTATATGAACTCATTGCTGTTGCACTCAATTAAGGACAGACAAAGTCAATGGTTATGAAACTGTGACGTGTTCCCACACAGTCAGTGAAAACACAACTAAACTAAGCTAAACTAGATCAGACTGAACCTTTACCAGTAAATGACTAAGCTTCTGCCTGTGGACTGTGGACATGATAAAGTTTTGGAGTTCCAATGGGAAGTGAATCTACTTTAACTAGGTTTTTTAGAAAGTATCAAACTAACTGAGAACAGGTGGTAAAATGCTATTTTACTACGTCGTGAATGGTTGAGAACAGAATTCTTCGTACCACTTCTTCTGTACGAGCTAGCCACCATCAGCTGCCACTTCACCTGGGTTGGCCTGAGAAACACAGCAGACAGATATCCAGTCAGTATGAACACACAACCCTGCACTAAACTTGTTTGTTTTTTTAAGAAGAAAAAAAAAGAGATTGGTAAATTGTGAACTCGGCTGGAAGGCAAACCAAGTCATTGGTTCTCTGTGTTCAAGAAAGAAACTACTTCCAGATGAGAACAAGCTTGACAAGGTTGATGAAAGACCTGACACAACAAGATGAAATGAGACACGTAATCATGGCAGAAAAATGTAGAAATAATATTCACACATATTTCTCAACATCTCAACTCGTGGGACTTGGCTTCACCAAAAACTACTCTCAGCTTTTTCATTATGCTGGAAATAAACAGAAAGTTGCTGAAATGAACAACAGTTACACAAAGATCTATATGACTTGCAGTTACTTACTGTATGAGTGTGGCTCTTTCAAAATACTGAATGGCCTTTTCACAGAACTGTGTCTCAATGTAATAAGCCCCAAGCCACTCAATCACATCGATGTTCGAGGGGAAGTACCTGTAGGACTGGATGACAACATCAGAGCACGACTGGTAACTAATGCTGAGATGTTAATCAATGGAATGTTAAATTAATTGATTAATCCTTCATCAGAAAAACATTTCATGACGCATGTTGTACCTCATAGTAGTACTGGAAAGCCTGGGACTTGTCCCCCTCGCCATCATGCAGCTCTCCCAGTTTGGCCAGTGCCTGAGGGTCAGTGGGAGTTACACTAATGACCTGCATCAACCACTCAATTGCCTGTTGGGGATCCTTCAGTAGCTCATAGATGGAGCCAATGAGTCAAGGACCAAAAGAGATGCAGGTTTGAATCCTGACACGGACCTATTCCTCACAACAGTTGGAAGCAGTTAAGCCACTGAACACACAGACAAACATGTACAATAATGTAAAACAAATCACATTTGTTCTGAGTAGGATACAGGTTGGCCAGCTGGTACATGACTTGCGCACTGTTCCTCAGAATGGCATGGAGCTTCAGGAAGCAGTCCAGAGCCTCCTCCAGACGATTCAGTCTCTTAAAGCTTAGACCTAGTACAAGTAGATAGGGGCCAAAAAATGTTAATCGACATAGAACTTCAGTTCAACATTTAGACTCCAAGCTATGAAGCTGAGTGAGAGAGACTTCTCTTTACAGACATTTTTATTGCTATTTGCTTTTAACAGAGTGTGATCTACACCTCACATAGAGACTGAAAGGATGATGACTCATACATCCAAATGAGTCAAATGTCAAATGATTGTTACAGAGAGCTCGTTAGCTCAATGTTACTTGAACATCTCTCAGAATATTCCCAGATGATTCATGCATTATGAGAGGGAACGTTATCTTGTTGAGAGTGTCCATGATAGGCATGAATGGATGAAAAGTGAGCACTTTGTGTTAATGTTCTCTTTTACTCTGCTGTAATCCATCTCTGCATTATCCATTACAGTGCTGTGTCATGAATGTTACCCAGATTATAGAGGGCCTCAGTGCAGGACGAATCATTCCTCAGTGCTTCTTTGTAGAACTCTGCAGCCTTTTCATAGTCTTGCTTGACAAACACAGTGTTGCCTTTGTTGATAAGGGCTGCCGGGTTGTAGCGATCAGCGTTCATGGCAAGGTCGGCATATCGATCAGCCTGGTCATAGTCCTTTTCCTGTAACGGAGGAGATCAGAGGGAAGCATCGACTGGTAGCAGGGTGGTACACAGAATAAGGGCTGGGATTCAGCTGTCCTTACAAATGGGAAGTTTATCCTCAAATATAGTTGACAGCAAACATCCACTATGCTAAAGTGTCCTTGAATAATGACATGGCAAAAATATTTGATATAAATTAGGCATTAAGCGTCCAGAGGAAATTCAACTCCATTTCTTTTCTTTATATGTGTGTTACCATGTCATTAGTCAATGAGGGGATCTTACCAGGAAGTAGAGGAAAGAGAGGTTCGTAGCTGCAGCACTCTTCACTCTGCTGTCCTTCTTCTCAAATGTCTTCAGAGTTTCCACTGCCTGATAACACATAATGCACATAAAGTTACACAGCAATAAAATAAAACTTAATTACGAGTCAATCTCCCCATTATGTTACACATATAAACATAGAAAACAGTATTCTTGCACACTCTGATTTTTAAAATTGGATACACTTTAAAGATCAAATGATGATGTGACATGAAGCTCCTGGTGTTATGTATCATCTATGATGAAATATCACACCTTCAATAAATATTCTTTAGATCAGCAAATATGTATAAATGTGCACTTAAATGTGTATTATGGACAACTTCAGTATATAAAGCAGTGAAGACCAGTGAAGAAGCACCATAAACACAGAGTAAATCCAAACATTAACAATACAGATAAAGATAAAGACACATTATATACTGGGGAGACTGTGAAACAGATTTAGTGTGTAAAGGTTTGCATGTTGACAAACCACCAGCTACTACATCTGTACCGATGCAGGTCACACCACCACCACTGAGCATAAAGGCACCACACACATGCATCAGATGTAAATGGAACGCCAAAGTATTCAATATCAAATAAATACATTATTATGAAATAATCACAAGTACATTGTGGAAAATATATAAATTAAAAATAATGCATGACACAAAATAAAACTCTCCATGAAATGTCTTGAAAAATGTGTTGAAAAATTCCTTAATGAAACAAAAACAAAACGTTTGAAAAAAGGGCTTCTTGAAATATAATGAAATAAAAATGATACCTCGTCATTATAGAAATTAATAGTGAAACATTTCATTTCGTAACAATGAACTGACTGAATGATTTCTTAAAACATTTCACAAATTGTTGGTTCATTTATATATTTTACACGACTTATTCATATGATTATGTATTTCATAATGTCTATTTATGCATTTGATGCTGCACATTTTGGTGTTCCATAGACGTAAAGCCCATCAGTGCAGGACAGTTGGCGACTGCAGCTGTGCAAAGTTGGAAAAAGCGTTGGCCACTGGGCAGCTCCACTGGCATCTTGAGAACTCAGTGGTATATTGTTAACGAAGGAACCATGACTATAATTTCCTTTTTGCCCATTGATTTTCCTTACTGGTCTGTGGGTTTAACCAATAACTGCTTTTCCAACTCCTCTTGGCAGTGCCGTTATTTGGAAAAAGCATGCTTAAGTAGTAACATGTCAGGGGAAAAAAAAAACAACACAATCTAATATGGAACATGGAAGCAGAAGGCACACATACCTCAACCTTAGGCATGCAGATGGGAAGGAAACAAGACAAAGCAAGAGAGAATGGAGGGCAATGAGCAGGGGAAAATTTGAGTCTGATGCTGCAGAACAACCTTAGCAGGTGAAAACTGACTAATATAAACAATGCTGGCCAATAATTGTATGGAAACACAATGTTGTGAAAAAGATGGAAAAAACAAACAAAAAATGGAACAAAGAAAAGATAATACACATTTTAAATATATTTTAAAAGGGAAATACCACTCACTTAAACAATTTATAAATGCACCTGCTATCCCAACACACGCCATATTTTCAAGTTTACAATCCATAACAGTGATGTTAAAAAAAACAAAAACAAATATGTACCTCAAATATGTTCTGTTTCTGCAAAGTCAGTCTCTAATACTACTGGCTATTAATTCTACTGGCTCATACCTTTGTAATTATACTATACTGCATATAATTAGCTCATTAATTTGCATTGAGGTATTGACATTAAATGTTTGGTTTGAACTTCTGGCTTCAAAATTGAAAAATACTGATAGCTAGTTAGTCTGCCAATTTGGCACCTTACAAGGATTTTTTTAGATTTCCTACTCAGCTCTAAAAATGTATTTGAAATAAAACATTAACAGTTGGTCAGGAGGTTTGTAGCTCCCCTTCCCTTGCTGCCACTGTGGCAACAACCGCAGCCTAAAGGAGTGAGATGGCTACATTGAGTGGTATTGCCCTTTATAATGTTGAGACAAAGAGTCACCTGGTTGAAGTCTTTCTGTCTGAGGTAGGTGATGGCTTTGTTTATCTCTAGATCATTGGCGAGCTCAACATACTGAGAACTCTTCACCATGTCCACACACCTAAAAAACAAACATACATGCACAGTAGAACCATTTATGAATCACATCATTTCATGCTTGCTGCAAACAGCAGGTGTTATCATCATGGAGGATTTTGTTCTCAGTGCAGGAGTGAACCAGAAGCCAGTGTAAAGCACGTAAGATTTGAGGTTACTGGAGCTGTTATTTGTTAGTTGACAGTTATATGATGACTTAGCAGCTTTCAAGGCATTATTGTAGCAGATCTGCTGTTGTTTACATGTTTGTAAATGGATAGTTAGTCCAGACTTTCTGTGTTGTCCCGTAAGCTGACAACCTTTGTTTCTGAGGGTACATTGTTCCTTTGTGAACTAGGGAGATGACCTGGTTAGGGAAAAGACACAAAGGAGCAACCTAGTCAAGGATGGAGGAGAGTCAACGGAGGCACAAACCACAAGCTCTGACATGGCATTGGATAAGAGGGCACAGTGAAGATTTTTGAGGTTTCTGAATTGAATTGTGTGCATATCAATAGCTCAAAGCAGGGGTCAGTCAAGAAGGAGGGCGAGTAGTTTATGATTGGACATGTCCAGAAAGGTGTGCTCTAAATGTGTTATTTGCTAACCATAGGTGTAGACTAGGTTGAGAATATGATCTTCATTATGGGTGGGAAAGTCAACATACTGGGAAAAAGTAAAGGCAGTCCAGTAGATCAAACAGGTTACAAGCAAGAAATCTTAAAAATAGTGATTAAGAGTTATTATTGTTTTCATATTTCCCCTTACAGTGGCCTAACTGGTTGGGAAATCCATGACCATTTTAAATCTGATTAGTGTGAACTGCACCAAAGGAAAACACTTGAAGACAACCAAACACATTGCCTTATTTTTCATTTCCAGTCTCAAAACATAGGATATTGATTCAGCATCTAAAATAGTTAAACATTATGGAGATTAATGTAAAATTACACCTACACATGTGTTGCCACCTTGATAACTCCTGTTTTGTGTTAGTGAGTCCTTCAAAGGACTGTCATGGAGCTGGAGTCCTCTTGTACATTGCATGCCCTCTAGTGTTAAGATGTTAAGGTGAAAAAACACAAACCAGTCAAATCCAGTAGCGAAAGAAGTCTCAATGGCTGGAGCAATGAGTTTGGCTGCAGTCATGATGTACTTCTCAGCCAGGGCTTTTCTATGGACAGAACACAGAGAGAAAACAGGAATTCAGAAGATAAAAGCCAAGTTGAAAAAAAAGTACTGTATTCAAAATGTGGTGTGCTAGTGTTTCAGTACAGGAGACAATATGTCAGTGGCTTGTGAGGATGACCGTGTTTTGCTGAAGGCAAGTGTGTGTTTGTGTTCTGTGAGATTTTTCTTACAAATCTCTCTCCATCTGGTGAAGTTTGTCGTTCTTAATGGCCTCGATGACCATGTTTGAGGTGGTGTCATCCTGAGGGAGAGGACAGGACAAGGGTTACATTAGGTTATAGGCATGTTATAGGCACTATATACTCGTTGTGTTGTGAGCTACAAAAGAAAGAAGAGAAATTTATAAAATTGCATAAACTGACATTAGGTTATTATTGGTCCAAGCAAAGTTGGAGGAGACAAAAGGGAATTTCCCTGTAGTCATCAACAAAGTGCATTTTTTTGAGTTAATTATCAGCAGCATTTTCAGCCATGTAAAAACCAGGGACAGTGTAAATGAATCTGAAAAAGACATTATGAGATATGCTTTCCCAGTAACAGTTCTGTAACAGATCTCAGGAATATTAAATAACAAGTAATAGATAACTGGCAATGGTATTGCTTGCAGCCAGGCCAAAAGCTACATTGACAAGTTGATGTAAAGGGGATCTTCCAAAAGTCTTGGGAAATCTTCTCAAAAGGAAAATGAACTTGAGAGAAAAAAAAAATATTTTGCATATAAATAAACATATATTACTGTAACTCACATTAGTTGGGATGTACTTGTCTTCATCATCAATGCCCAGAGGAACAGAGATGAGCTTCTGAAAGGCTTTCTTCATCCTCTCCCTATCACCAATGGCATAGTAGCACAGGATAAGGTTGAAGCCTGTCTTAATGTTGGGGCTCTCACTCATGATATGCTCAAAAGATGTTATGGCGTCCGAGTATTGGCCCATGCGGATAAAGACCACGCCAATATTCTGCATGATCTTGATTCTCATTTCCTTGTGATCATTGGAGATCTGATCCAGTGCCATTCGGTAGAACTTGATGGCTTTAGGGTAGTTCTTCTGTTTGACGTAGATGTTGGCCATGTTGACTTTTAGGCGGCCTGGAGGAGCAGCACAGACATTGTTTAAGGGAAAACCACAGCAAAGTTCAACTGATATAACAAATAATATCATTCAAGTCCAATGCATAAAACATGAGTTTGTCTTTGTATAAGTGATGATACTGACACTGACACATAAAAATGAAAACTGTTGATGACCTTAAGACAAACAGTCTGTTTCCAGAAAGCTGGAGGGTCAGTGGCTCTGTTCCAGTCAGGTTACTTCTTCTCATAGAAGGCTAAAAGCTAAATTAATGGCTAGTTAGAATTCTTTCTTGTTTTTATGATTCCTGTCCATTTGCTACAGTTTACAATTATATTTTAGTCAGCAAATGCAGTAGGATACTTCCTGGATATGTTTTATCAAAACACTAGTAGTTTTTGACGATGTCTTTACCATAATAATTTGTGCTCCAGTGCTGCACTGTGAGACCAGAATCACAGTAAGGGATACCTTTAATTTTATAGCCATATTAACCATGGGATTCTCTGTCCTGCCTGCAGAATGTGTGGATTCATGAGTGCAGCCATAGTTTTAAACACATCTGTAACCAATAGGAAGCATAGTGGTCTCCTCACCTGCATTGCTGAACATCTTATTCTTCACAATGACCTGGTAGCTGTGTAGGGCCTCTGGGTACATTTCATTGTTTGCATACTGGTTGGCAAGGTTGAGCAAAACCTGGTAATGACAGAAACATTTAATATTTCTAAATTAAATAATAGAAAACAGGCAATGAAGTCAGGAACTGATTCACAGACTCTAACTAAAAAAATGTAATGTGCCTTTGGAGGCAGTGTGCTTAACCACTCAGCTATGTAGGCACAGCGCACAGAGACAAACATGCGTCCTACTGGCAAACAAAACATCCTGCTAGATACTTCCTTTACTGTATCTCCCTCTAGCATGAAAATATCAATTAGTTTGAAGAGAAATAGAATTCCAACAGTCTTCTAAAAACACATTAATAAACATCACTGTACATTTGTAAAGAACATAAAAGCTACATATGGCAGGACGGCTCAAGCACAATAAAAAGGAGAATGCAATCTAGAACATAAAGCAACTGCTGGTACATGATGATGATACACATTTCTCATTCCAGTTGGTAATTGGAAAAAGTTTAAGACAATTTAACCTCCAAACTAGATATTTCAAGCACTACAACTGAGTTTAATAGCAGAAGAAAAAAAAAATCATAAACCAACATCAGTTAAAAAAAAAAAATGTTTTGGTGTCAGTCCCACAGAATCAAACTGCGGCTTCTCTCCAGAGCCAGCAAACAGACCAGAATGCAGTGCAGCTACAGTACATGACACACTCTATTTTACATGAGAACTGTTGCTCTCTCTTATTTGTATAAAGCGCCACACTCTGAAACTAAGTAAGTAAGCAAATATCTCTTTAAACACATCATTTATTGTATCACAGATAATAACTGAGAACATATAAAAACAACTTTTTCATTAAATAACTATCAAAAACCAGGCTTAAAGATGGGGTTATTCAAAAGGTGGTACTTCAGATATAGAGAGCAGTCTTACTTACAGAGTAGGTGAGGTCTAAATTGATGTGGTCTGCATTTCCAGACTGTTCCCTCTGTCTCACCAGTGCTCTCTCCTTCCTCCCTGCCTCTTTGGCTTTTTCAAGAGCCTGTAGAAAAATGTGTGCACGCGCACACACACACACACACACACACACAACCACACACACACACACACACACACACACACAGAGTTAGAATTGATTTATGTTGCACTTCACACTGAATTACAAAGTCAATCCGATGATTCATGAAAAAACTATGAAATAGGTAGGGTGATAAACTTAAGGGAATTTTGGCTGACTACCTTTTGTAAATTCAATGTAAGGGGCCTCTGATGATACACTTTAACCTGATACTCAGTCCAGTGTGTTGGAGTATAGGGCTGACACAGTGAAAAATGAATAGCTGTTTACTGCCTCTCTTGGAGGCCATTCTCTCCAAATCCAAAAAGTCACTATTACTAAACAGTAAGTTAAAGAATAACAGAGTCTGACCAGTTGTAAGGCTCCCATGCTCTGTGCCATGCAGCTCTCCTCTATCAGGTCATTCACTTTCTTTTCCAGGATCTTGATCTTCTCCTCGGGCCTGCAAGACCACAGATATAGCAATGCAATGGGTGATAACACTGCTTAAAAAGGACAAGCTCTTCTCCACCTGCCTCACAAGACATGGCTGTTTAGAGACAGTTCTGTAAAACTAAATGGTAGAAGATTTGACAGAAAACTTTTGTAGTGGGAAAGACACTTTGTGACATGTACAGTCCATCAGGTCAGGCATAAAAAAAACACACACACACACACATATATATATATATAGTATAGTAAGTAGTCAAAAATATATTATTTTTAGTTGTACTTTAATGTGTTATTTTGTCATATTAATTGCTTACATATTCTATTTGGATATAAGAATTATATTTCATTATTATGACAGAATATGCATCAACTGATATAGGTAAAAGATACAGCACCTATACACCTTATATACAGGAACTGCTAAGGGGAATCTTACATGATGCAGGGATAATCATAAAAGAAACACTGAAAAAAACATATCAGTTTAAAGAGTAAAAACTCACGTGTCCTCGTTCTTTGCTTCGAGTGGAGGTGCAGGGCCTCTGGACTGACCCAGAGGGTCAAAGGTGGAGCCTGAAAATACAGTCATACTACTCATTAGTGTATCAGGAATGCTATATTGTTTCCATCACAACCTATCTGTATAGATATATATAGAGGTTCATACTAATAAAAAGAGCTACATTTTCTTGGGTCTGGGATTAATTTGTGCTATGCTGACACTGTCTCTCTCCAATTATGTTTATCCAGAAGATTAACTACCACAATGCAGACACAGCACAAATGAGCAGCCAGAGAACCACAAGCTAAACCCTAATCATGTGGTAATCCAAATCAACACATACACAACAAAAATGAATCACCAAAATAGCTGTACTAAACAATTTCTGTTTGTGACTCCTTTGAACTCACCACGATTCTGAAAGGAGCTGTAACCTGCTGCTCTGACAGCAGTCATTGGTCGGGCAGCTCCATCCTGTCACATTTGAAAAGAAATTAACAATTACACAACTATTATCAATGCTGAGCTGTATATGAGTTTATTATTATGATTTGATGTCTGTATTTCACACCTGTTGCTCTGATATTTGTCCTTTTGTCTTTTTTGACACTTTGTGCCATCTTTGATTAATACATGATATTGGCCAGATGTGATCAGTAAAACTATAAGCTATAATAAAACGTATACTGGTCAAATCAATAATTCTTCACATTAAGTACTATGGAAGTTAGGTTAGGTAATGTCGACTAATGCATGAGTAAACCTACTCAGAACCCCGCTCACCTGCACAGCTCCAGTCATGGGTCTGCCCATTGAAGAGGCCATAGGAACCCGAGACTTCATGAAACAATAAGCATAAGATAGGTGAGAAAAATTTTGGTTTGTTCATCTAACAAAGCCATGCAAATATAAGACAAAAACATGTTCATCAATAAGAGTGTATATCTAAAGTAATAGTTATCTTTGTTATTGTGAGTGTATGCTGCTTCTTTAACCTGTTTGTTTTCATCTAGATCACAATGAAAACAATCATTGTCTTCAGCGAATTCATCAGTGAAACAGAGGTGCCTTATTGTTGAATTCATGTTTACAAAAAATTCTGAAGAAAGTTTGTAGAGAGCAGTATTGATTCAATAACAGTACTAAAAATAAAAACAGTATGTAAGACTCTCCTTTTTATACAAAATTACTTGAACTACAAGTGTTGCAAGTCATTCAAAACTATTCCATTTCATTATACTTACTCCAAAGGAAGAAGCTAAAGGCCGAGCTCCAATGGCAGTGCCAGGAAATTTGGCAGTCATCTGGATAATTTAAAACATAATTATTTCGTGAGTCTTAATGAATAAGCAGTTAGGACAGAATTTATCCTCACTAGGTCTCTCTCTCTCTCTCTGTCACACACACACACACACACACACACACACTACAATCCCTACTCACTGGAGGTCTTCTTCCATGACTTGTTCTCACTGCTTGCTGGAAGCCCACATCATTATCCAACTCCTTGAAAGGGGTCAATAGTTAATGTTTATTCTTTACATACACATTGTCCAATACAGAGGTGAACGTTTTACCCAAACAAGCTAATTAACAAATTCAAACAATTGAATTAGTTGAATCACTGTTAGCTGTACGCTTGAACGCAAACGGATTTAGGCTCACTCAATGCCAACCTCAGAGCTAGCTAACATAGCATGTAACGCACCTCGGAATCAAATGTTGGATTATAGTCGTTGTAACCCGAATAAAGATCATCATCCTCCACAGCCAGATGCACATTTTCCATTTTTCTTCCTCCAGTGAGTTGGTGTAATGAAATGCGCGTGAATATGTAAAAACAGTTATCAAATCGAAGCCACAGAAAACAGTTTGTTTTGTTGTTGTCGTTTCAGTATTCAATCCCACAATTCATAGCGGTGCGGGTGGGACCGTTTCGTTTGCAGACATCTGATTGGTCATTTACACGTCAATCATCAAATAGCATTAAAATGATTGGAAGCCGAGGGAAAGTTCATTCGTTGCTAGGATACAAGTGTAAGCCACCGTCTCGATCTTATCCCTTTCCTGCACAGTTTCATGTCAGTTTTGTCCTAAACGATACGGATATGACTTTAAAGACAGCAGCTAATTAATGGCGGATGTATGGTTTGTGCTTTGCTTATAGCGCTGAAAATTCAACGTGTTATGCGCGTTTTGGTCCGTTGGTCCTTCTAGGGTACCGTACCGATTTGAGCAGCGTGATTCTAGGGGGCGGGGCCACAGTTTTGATAGAAACACTTTCCCCGGGTCTGCACAGTGTTTAGGTAACATTTGTCTGAGCTGAACTCTTAACTTCTTAAATTTACCTCTTCTGACATGAAGGTCGTCACTGTGGTCGGCAGGTGAGCAAGAAAAGACTCTTTTATGATATTATAAGATTTGCTCCATGTTATTATGCTTGTGGAATGTTTTCATGGAGCTGCCCTTAAGTTAGCATACTTATATACTTTACATTAGTGGTTTTTTGCATACGAGTTTAGATGTATAGTTTCGTGTTGTAGCTAACATTACCATACAGGAGTACTCTAATACATGCTTAGCTCTGTAGCTAACTTGACCACTTGTAGTTTATCATGATACCTTCGCAGCTTCCCTTTCAACTATCTTTCGTCATAAACGTGCCTCCTGGCTATTATAGACTTTATAAAGTAACCTGTCAGTTGTATTGAGGCTCCACCATTACAGCCTGCTTTGTGTAGGTTTACATTTTAACCTGTATTCTGGACTGTGTTGATTCTTTCTGCTCACTCAGCTAAACTTGGCAGTCTTCTGAAGTGACCTCTTGTAGACCTGGAAAGTAAACATAAAGCATCACAGCCAAAAATCACTTCTCTTTTTTCATGGTTTGAGAGTTCTTTACAGTATGTGCAGCATGGACATGCAACATTCTCCATAATCTGCAGGCCAGAAGATCAAACCTCACTAAAACAAAATTACCACTGCAGGTTTTTGCAAACTGGCACTGGTGTTTATACATAGCACCAACAAATCCTGCAAGGCCTTTGTTAGAGTAACTGAGCTCCCTGTGTAAGGAAGAAGGAGTGAACTGCTGAGAATTACAAAAAAGAGACAGACAAAGCATGTGAGATTCTGCAGCATGACATAAGCCAGGATTTATTTAGGTATGTTCATGGAGCAAGTGATGGTGCAGACTCACCACAGCAATTAGCACAGACTCAGTTTAAGACAATCAGTTTTCAAATTTATAGATGTTTACGTTTATTGGGATTTCAGTTTCATGACAGTGACAGAAGAGTAAACATCCAAAATCTATTGTGTGTGTGTGTGTGTTTCAGTGGGCTGATAGGCCGCTCCTGGGCTATGGTGTTTGTGAGTGGAGGCTACAGCGTGAAGATCTATGACAACCAGCCAGGACAGGCTGCCAAGGCCGTCGCAGAGATCAGGTCAGCCCTACAACACAATGCTGCAGTCTTTGTCCAGCATGAATCATCATGTAATCTAGTCTTAATCAATGTTATATTCAGTCCACTGTGTATAGTTATAAACACTGCCAACGTTTTGTCTGCATTTAGATTACAACCTCCTGTCAGATTACAGAGCATCTTCCACTTCAGAGTGCTTGAACTGTTGATGTTGTGGGCCTGTAAAGCCTATTGACACATTGCATGTAATATTAGACTGTACAAATAAACTGTACTTGACTGGAAGTCCTGGAAAACTTAATGATATCTGAAATTATGTTGAGTTAACTTGTTGTTTCTTGGTCTGCTATTCCAAGTCAAGGTCAAGTGTTTTTTTCATTATTTTCTTTTAGGATGAAACTGATTTTTATGATAATTTGCATTAGTATGTCTTAAATTTCACATTTTCACAAATAAAAAGTATCCCAAATCACAGAGAACTTTCCAGTATGGATTGGTCACAGTAGATTTTAAATGTCTGATCTGACTTCAGTTATTATTCAGTTACTATTGAAGTTTTTCAATAGTTAAATAGGGGTAGTTAACCTCCAACACAATAAAACTTATTTGCTTTCTTACCCAGAGAGCAACAGTTTTAATGCCTCTTGCTGAGGAAATAATAAAAAACATATTGACTGTAGTCTGTATCAATACAGGTGAGCTGAATGGCATTTGCTTTGTGGAGCTCAGAACACCTCAACAATGCGTTTTACATTAAGTAACCATTTGTGACATCATTTTTGAGCTTTTTAAGTTTTGAGCACAACAAACCAAATGGCAACCATTGATCTGAAAGTCACATCACACTTAGGCTAAGATGAGACATATGGTTCTGGAATAAACACAATTGGAGAAAGATGATGATGATCTGCCACTTTTATGTTGTGCATTACAAATGGTTCCATACCATCCTCACAAGATGTTGCCATTCTCTCACATCTCTAACACCAGGGAATTTACATTCTTCTGGCTTTCTAGTCAACAGGGTTGTGTGGCTGCAAGACATGGAGAAAAGATTAACAAGACATGTAGACTTGCCTTCATGCTCTCATGACTCATGAGGGACCTGTCCAAAATATAACCTCCCTTTCCTTCCAGTGTGTACAGAGAAGACACATGGGCATTGCATGATCAGTGACTTCCTCTTACTATAGCAACACGTGGACAAACACATTTCCTTCATAGTCGAGTCATTGCTAGTTAAATATTACTGGTGAATGACAAAGGGCTTTTGGTGAAAACTACTATTGAAAATAGTGTCAGAAATAACAACCCAATATAAAGGAGATCTACATCCCTTGAAACAGTAAAATATGCCAAAATTCTATACCAGGATCACATGAATATGATTTAATTTATCCTGTAAATAGCTGATCTCCTGCTGCCCCTGGTGCTTACACAGTAACTTTTCGAACTCCTGGAGATTCACTTGCTCATATAAACAGTAGAGGGTGTCCTTGTACTGGTCCCGTAGTCTCCTTTATGTGTAATCATGTGAGATTTCTCACTGAGCTACCTGTGAGGACTGTCCCTGATCATGTGCCCTGTAATTAGAAAGTGTGATTTACTTTACATCACATTTAAATTTGTAAATTAATTCATCTATGTATTTAACTAACTCATATAATGCAATATCTTATATATAATATATATATAATATTAGCTGCTATTGTGCTACAATGAGTGGCAGCCAGGTAATTTGGATTGTTATTTTGACTGGAAACCAGCTGTCATGCATGTACCCACAAACAAACTTTTCTTAAGAAACTACACTGAAGCATTCTCACTAACCTTTCAATCTACTCAATTTATATTTTGGTAATAATTCTTGAGACATTAAAATAGTAATGTTATTTGTCATATAAGACAATTTGTTTCACACTTCATTCTATGGAGAAAGTGCTTGTCTGAGTGTCAGCTGCCTTCACTTTGTGTGGGTTCAGGAAACAGCTGGAGGAACTGGAGGAAGCCCACATGCTGAGGGGGGAGCTGACCGCCACGCAGCAGTTCGCCCTGCTCAGCAGTTATGATGACCTGGCTCAGGCACTGGAGGAAACCTCCTTTGTCCAGGTGACACACACCCCCACAGACCACCCCCAGCACCAGTACATGTTTGTCTGTCATGCTAAAATCAAGGGGAACTACAGATAGATTGGCCTCTGCTGATTTTGTTTGTTTTTGTCATTCACTTGTTCATCCATCACACATTTGACATGACACATATATCCAGGATGTGGTCAGACTTTGATAAACGCTTTATTATTGGTTTATTTATTGCTTCATCCATGTATCATAAGCATTAAGTCATGTGACATAAATTCAGTTTTGGAGTGATTACATCAATCTCTGTACATTGTACTGTGGCGTTTTCAAAACTACACCAATTATCCTCAAGGGGGCGCAACATCATTGGGTAACTCGTGTCACAAGTGGTGACTGTTTTATGCGATTCATGCTTCTTGCCATAATACACATTACCTTGATTTTCATAGCCTGTAGAAGTATGACTAGATGTTATCTACATGGTTAGCATCCGCTTCTGTCTGTTAGGCCCCAGTGTTCTGAGCAGCCACTACATTAAAGGGAAAAAAACTGTGAGTCAGCAGTAAGAAATGTCAGTACTAAAGTTAAGAATGAATCAATATGGAGGCAGTGCTGTGGATTTTATGTGTATTACAGTAAGATGTAATGTTTCAGACAGTTAACATAGCATAAAATAGTAATGACTGCATGTTATTTGTGATTTAATATAACTGTTTACCATTGTCATTTCGACTTATCTTGGGTTGTGCTGGTCCTCATTTATTTAGTGTCCTAGCATTAAAATGCACTACTCTTGAGTAATATAACCTTGCTATCTAATGCCTAAATACCTTTGGCCTATTACTATTAAATCAAAACTTAAATGTTTTCTAACTGACCTGAACATGTCAGACAGAGCTTTCTGGATATATGATCATGTTTCATGTTACAAGCCTGTTGTTATACAAACTAACTAACAAAAACAGAGCATTCCTGTTGAAGAGAAAGTTGTCATAACAAGAGCTGCCCTGCTGTTGAAATCATTACATGACGTTTTAACACCAGATCACTCGCCTGGTCTTTGTCATGCTGAGAGCACAAACACGGGCTGACACATTGGAGTCTGACAGCCTCTTCAAATACAAAAGAAAGTCAACTTTTTAAGCCAAGTCATTGTTGTGTATGACACCCTGACTCTGTTAAAGCAGACAATAGTGTTCTTCATCATGGTGGTGGGATCAGAGTACAGACGGACAGGTAGGGCCAAAATAAATCAATACTCACCCTGACAAGGAACAATAGAGGACTTATTAGAAACAGGGAAATGCCACACAGAAAAATGCAAAGTTTTCCTGTTCACGTCAGCCTTACATTTCCTGAAAGCAGGACACCATCTGATGCAAGTGTCTCCCTGTTCCGGAGCACGTCTTCTCCAGAAGAGTCGAGGAAGTGGATGAGTTTATGTCATATCTCATAACGTCTGAATAACTCGTTACTGACATTAATCCGGACTAGCCAGCTGGCTACATGGTACTATACTTGGTGCATGGGAACAGCACAGGACATACTAATGGATAGTGGACTATACATACAGTGCCACTCCTCACATTCCTCACTTCTGTCACTATGTCTCCAGACAGCTGTAGTTCCATATTAACTACAGTTCAGGTAATCAGGTAAATCTGTTGTTTCCTTGTTGGAGGAGAGGAGATGTGATCTGCTACAAATCAATATATTGCGTTAAAAAAGTAAATTAATTCATGAATTTGCTAAAATAAGAGTAAAAAATACACTGAGAATATGGAATACAACAGGTTTATAGAAGAAGGGGGTGTACATTTATAGAAAAATTCTGATTAGAACTTGTTGTTTTTTGTTTTTTGTTTTGTTATTGTCATTTTTAATGGAACAGAAACTTGCTTACGTATTCACATAATAATGGCACATTATAATTATTACGTGTGCATTTACCACGGTATGCTGCTTGCCCAGCCAGTTACTGCAGTTCCACACACACTTAGCATATTAACATTCCACTACTGCTTTTGACAACCACTCCTTTCCAGAACTTCATTAGGGCAGACAAAAAAAATACAACCCAAACCTAAACTGGTTGTATCCAGTTTTTAAATGTTGGAACAATTTGACCTTCAACCTACAGTATTTATCAGAGTGCATCGTCAATGGCTAAGTAGTGGTATTATGTAGTGCGATGCTTACCAAGAAATGAAATACTTAAATCAGTGTTTTTTTGTTTTTTTTATCTCTGCGATAATCAAAAAAAACGTTTAAGGCACATTTTCTCTTTCAGCTTTAGTGGTAGTCATCTCTGCTGATAGTTTTGATTTTATTTATCAGAGGATTTCTCAGAAGCACACTGGAAGCAGTTTAGTGTTTAGATTGGAAGATTATTTTGCATAATATTTATGTTGTTTTTGTATCCCAAGTAAAGTTTGAAAAGTGGGTGCAAGAACATACTGTACATTATGTTACCATGAAAGCAAAATGATGGCATTGTAAATTTCTCTCAATGACCTCACGACCCCTTGTGTGTGTCTGTCTGTGTGTCTGTGTGTGTGTTTGTGTCTGTGTGTGTGTGTGTGTCTGTCTGTCTGTGTGTTTGTGTGTGTGTGTGTGTGTGTGTGTCTGTCTCTGTGTGTGTGTGTGTGTGTGTGTGTGTGTGTGTGTGTGTGTGTGTGTGTGTGTGTGTCTGTGTGTGTGTGTGTGTGTCTGTGTGTGTGTGTGTCTGTGTGTGTGTGTGTCTGTGTCTGTCTGTGTGTGTGCGTGTGTCTGTCTGTCTGTGTGTGTGTGTCTGTGTGTGTGTGTGTCTGTGTGCACATCTATATGTGTGTACACATTCCCTGCATGCATGTGTTTTCTAGGAGTGCGTGTTTGAGCAGCTTGAAGTCAAGCAGAGCGTCTTCGAGAGAATAGAGCATCTTGTGGGAAAAGACGTCATCCTGAGCAGCTCCACCTCCGCTCTGGTGCCAAGCAACGTCTTCTCTAAAGTACAGAGCAGGAGTCGCTGCCTCGTCTCCCATCCGGTTAGTGCTCGTACAGTTCTGGCACCAGTGGATAGTGTAAAGGCATTTCAACCTAAAATACTACAAACTTGGGAAGCCATTTTAGTTAATTCCCCAATCCTATATTTATCATGTAGAACTGCTATATCTGGTGGAAGCCATTTTAGAGGTTATTTCTTTTGTCCCTCCTTTATCCTGCATTAAGGAAATAATAAGGGTATGAATCATGTATCTATGCCAGATGTTTGCGTGATAATATTGGTACTCAGTCTGTTTATGTATCAGATGACTTGTCATCGAATTTTAAATAATGTCAATCAGTCACAAAGTTGGTAAACTTTATAAAGTGACTTTCAAATTCTTTTCTGTCATTTTGTCAGCTCATTAAGATATGATTTAACATGACCCATTCATCAAAGGTTACATTACAAATCAACACCAAACTTAAAACGTGTCACTTGTCAAAACTTGTCGCTCCACAGGTGTTGTTCTTTTCTGTCCATACTTTTCTTTTATGTTGACACTGATACATGTTTCATGTAGAAAGGTGATGTAAGATGTAATGTGTTGATGTAGGATAGCATACTCTTTGTTTGATGAGCTGTTGTCTTCTCAACTGAGAAACACAGGTCTATTTGTAGACACTTTCATTTTGAATAAAAAGAGACACACAAATGTGAGGAACTGCATCCATTCCTTTAATAGACATTATAGATAGTATATACTTTACATGATCACATAAGTCAGTTATCACAGTACAGTTGGGTCTATTACAAACAATAATCCGTTATTCACTAAGACCTCATTACATTTTACCGAAAAAAGGGATTTGGGATTCTGCAAATTCAATAACACATTATCATATGTAATAATAATGAAGATAATAATTGTTATTATTTATTACACACAAGTCTGATTTAATACTACTACACTGTATGTGGGAAAAAAATGGAGTCACCAGCTTTCAAGCTTTTTCCAAACATGTGATGAGCTGAGGAAATGTCACCTAGGCACAGATCCTCTGTATTGGTGAAGAACACACTGCAGGGTGCGTGATTGTCCTGTGCTCTCCAGGTAAACCCACCCTACTATGTCAAACTGGTGGAGCTGGTGCCTCACCCAGAGACAGCGGCAACCGTTATGGATGCCACCCATGACTTAATGACCAAGGTAAAGATCGCAATTTACATAATCCTAATTGTCAAGTACGGTATGCCAGAATCTGTAGGAGAGTAGACCCTGAGTAATAATGTTTAGTGTTGGTCAGAACCCTAGCTCACAAACCGTTTCAAAATGTCCATTTGTCAGGGTTTGATTATCTAACTTTTTTGTCTGTGAAACCAGTCACATGTCTCTCAACTCTGGGATGTGTGTCTCACTAGTCCCTGGATTATCGCACAATCATAACAAGCCTCTGACAAATAATAACGGCAACAAGTACTTCACGGTGAAGGATTTCTTATTCTCCTTGCAAGTCTTTGCAAGCTGAATTTCATAATATGCCAAAATAAATGGAAACCTTTGGCTTCCTGGAATGACGCAAATCAGCTTAAATCCCTGGGTGTACTAAGGTTAGCAGTAACGTAAATAATATAAATCTTTTGCTTCATTTTCTTCAACAGAATCACACCTATTCTCTTTTATAAGCTATTGCAATTCTTGACATGACTCATTTCTCTTGACTCAGGTTGGCCAGGTGCCTGTCTGTCTGAAGAAAGAAATCGATGGTTTTGCTCTCAACAGAGTTCAGGCAGCAGTTATTGCAGAGTCCTGGAGGCTGGTCAAGGTCAGTGCCTGGATGCTTTCTGCTGCTCTTGCTTCTATCTTTAGGTGAACAAGTGAGGTTTTTCAATATTGTGCCAATTATTGCACTTGTTGCAAACTTGGCTTAGGCTTGTTACAGTCCACAAATCCAAAGACACACACACATTTCAAAAGCCAAATTAATCTTTTTAATTAATAACAAATGAAGATGGTGTGTGGAGAAATGGAGTCAGTGGTGAGTCACGTGGCATGTATGGATGACTGATGGCATGTGTGTGAGTGCTCCAGCATATATAAACCTAAATTAAACTACAAAAGTGTGGAGGCCATGAGGAGACGTTAAGGCTGCCTGGTAATAAAACATACAGCTTGTGAGAGCATGACCTTTGTTCTGTCTGCCCCTCCCACCTCTCACGTGCAGCCAGTCGCTCTGATGAGCCGCCCAGGCTCCTGCAAAGACAACACATAGAGCGGAACAGGAAGCCAGCCTGAACAGGAAGCCAGGCTGGCTGGCTGTCCCATGATGCCTTTCTTCTAGGCCTAGTCCACATGCAGACTGTTATTTTTTGAAACATAGCTTTTTCTATACATCTTTGCCTTTGGTCTACAGGCAAACTGAGTTTCGGGTCAGTGAACATTGGCCTTTAGGGAAACCCCTTCTGCGCTGAAGATGTACAGAAATTCTGTTTTCAGTAGGGAAAGCTGAGTTTTTGGCTTGTGACGTCAGAGTGTGTGCCTTTATCTCCTTCATGTACATGAGGTGATGTTTCATGCAATAAAAGCAAAAAAGCTAGGATGATGGCACTGACTCCAGGTCTGTGTTTTCCTAAGTTTTTTCAATGCTTGTGTGGATTGTTTTGGACAGGACAGACACAAAGGAGGTAGAAGCCTGTTTTCAAACATGCCCATGTATGTGTGGACTAGGCCCTTGTATGGAACTTGAAACAGTATATTATGTATATAACATTTTCCCGTGACTGCCCTGTTGGCAGCATAGCATATAATGTTATATATTATTGGTCCCATATTATTCTCTGTTTTCTAGTGGTGCTGTATATTGGTCCTCATAGTGTTAGATGCACAGGAATGTATGAGTGCATGTTTGTTTTTATGGACAAGAGCTCTTCAGTGTCAGTGAGGCTTTGTGCGGTTGAGTAGTGCTGCTGATGGTTTTGTAATAGAGGCAGAAAGGAGGAAGCCCCTCATCAGCTCACCTCTGCTATTATGTCCACTGTCTCCGTCCAAAGAAGGAACACAGTGAGAGAAAACGAGCTTTAGCCTCTGATGACAGGCACCATTGCACTCATGGAAGAAATGGTTCGAATGAAAATGACGACGATGAGTGTGATGGCTATTGCTACCTGACCTGAACTCACATGAACACTGACATTTCTTTGTGATTCAGGCTCCAAATACCCCTGACATCAGAGTTGCCTCAAATTACCCTCTTTACTGAACAACGTGCCAGCAGATGTTTCTGTAGAAGATTCATCATGTTCATAGTGTTGCATTGTATCATTATTACGCTCTGTTCTGGATAGGTCTTCTTTACAAAGGTCTTTTCAGTCTCAATGGAATTCTGTTTTGATCAAGGCTAACATGACAAAGTCTAACTATTTATATCTGTGTAAAGTTTTTAAAAATATGCTACCAACAGGAAATTTAACAAAATCTTAGAATACACATATTTAGATATTGTGATAAGATTTAAAGGCCCGATATGCATTTTCTCATTGAGTTTCATATTATGAGTGATGGGATCCTCCCCAGGTAATAGATTTACCTTTTTTTTTCTGTGAGCTGTTCTCACTGGTTTGAAGTGGCTGGGGCTCGAGGCTTATATTGAGGCGACAATCATTTCATTGCATTCATAGCATGTAGAAATAAATGAGTTATGAAAAAAGATTGACTTGTTGTCAGGAAACAATAAAAAGGTCAGGCGCGGCATACATGTAATATTCAGCTCTTGCGGGGGGCACAATCTGAAATCTATCTCATAGTGCATCAGAAAAATTGATGCAGGCCAAGATATCCTGACTTTTAGTCCAAAATAATGGTCAAGCTCTAAAAAGCCTGCTAATGCTACATTCCCTATGTGCAAACCAATAACATTTTACATGAAACCCTCCCTGCCTAATAAATGTGTATGCATGCCCCCAGTTTGTAATGCTGACTTTCTGTTGTAAACTGAGCCAAGCTGATGACATCATAAGGGTTATTTTCTCAGATTAAAGTCCCAGAAGACATTCTACTACTGTTTTAACAGTACTTCCCTTGGCTATTAAACTGATCTAGATGTGTGAAGTAAGTAGAGTTTCCCTTAAAGACAAATCTGTCATCAAAAATAGGACGTGTTCAGATCACAATTAAGATGAACTCCTAACCTGTTATTACCAATATTGCCAATGCCTGTAATCAGTTTGTCAGAGTAGGTGTTAGTGGTGGATACCAGACTTTGGAATAGATTACTTACTGGTCATTTTTGCCAAACAAAAACTCCTTTGTGCTGACTGTTGTCTAGATTACAAGATAATTAATGCTCTAATGAATTAGCTCTGACCTCTGTGGGGATTAATTACAACTGTGTGTTCGAACAAATCCCATCTCTCATTCCAGGACCCACACACAGGGGCCATAATAACCCTAAAGAGGAACTTAGATCAGCGTCTCTCTCTCTCTCTCTCTCTCTCTACCTCTTTTTTCCCCATCTCTTTTCTCTATTGGAGATGTGTAACAAAAAGCTGCCCCCTCTGAACTAAACCAGCACACTGTGTCCTTGTCCCTGACATTACTGTACCCCTGAGCCCTCCTACAGGCTGTGACTGTATGAGATGGATGGACAATAACTGTGACCTCTCACTCACTCACTCTCTCTCTCTCTCTCTCTCTCTCTCTCTCTCTCTCTCTGTATCTCTCTCTCTCTCTCTGTATCTCTCTCTCTCTCTCTCTCTCTCTGCCTCTCTCTCTCTCTTTCATTCACACAAACACACACACACACACACACACACACACACCAAAGATAAGACAACTGCACTTTAAAAGAACAAAACATAGACTTGTGAAACTAAATTAATCATGATCCAACATGGAAGGCACTTTTTGTCTAAAAGATCAGAAGTAAATTATCAGAACTTTCCTCCCTAAAAACAAATAGGTGATAAATGATGAGCCCCACCTGCCTGGCATCTTAGGTTGATGAAAAAAATACAGTTAGTTTAATTGTAAAGAGAACTGTGACAGTGAATCTCCCTTAAAGTTTATGTAGTGCCATTACAACTTTTCATATAAATGTATACCTTTATTCAAACATATACCATATGTGGATGGAACATTTGTGTGGATTAATAACATAGCACTATTGTGTACCCTTTATGTAGGTTATTACAGTGGCAGAGGACCTCGCAAGTATGACTCATTTGCAGCTGAGGAAAGCCTGTAAAGACACACTGACATACACACCAGAAAGGGGACAAAGAAATTGTTCGCATAGTCACATTTTACTTTACAGCTATGGGACATTACAACTTGATGACCTACAAATGCCAGGAATGTACTTTAAGTTACTCATGCGACTTTACACTGAAATCATTTTTTACACTCTAGAACGAATTCTCTACAGTGCTAATGAAGGATGAAGGCACGAGGGGAAATTTGTTCTACTTCTTCTACCGTGAGTTTGTGACAATATAGATGGACATGGCTGTGCGTGTGGACACAGCTGTTTTTCTTTTGCTTGTCCTCTTCATCATTTTTTTCTCACCTGACACTTCCTCATTTTCTCGTTATTTAAAACCAAGAACACAATAGGGACAGTGCAACATTGAGTTACTACTTAAGAGGTGTGCCCACAGCCTCATTTCCTTCTTTTGGACTTTTAAAGTCAACAGTCTGCCAAGATTCTAACTGTATTCATGGTAGTGTAAAATCAGAATTAAAGCCTGATAAAATTTCTTTCACATAAGTTGCTGATAGAATTCACCTTCATTTTCAGCCTTGTCAGGATGTAAAATCTCTGAAAAAGCACTTAAGTCATTATAGGGCTGTAAAACTCTCCTCTATAACCACTTGATGTTTCTCTTTCTTTGAATTGGAAAATAACATGCAGAAAAATATAGGTTAAAATTCCAAAGTTCAGCTGCTTATCAGTCTATTAAAAACATGTTACATGTCAGTGCTTTAATTTTTTACAGAGATTTTAATACTGGAATTGTGCCATTTGAACAAAATGTGTCAATCACAATGCATTTCCGTGTCTTCAAATTAAATTATGGAAGCCACACAACCTTGATATGAAAAGTGAATTTTTTTCTGGGAAGATCATCTGACATATTGACAGATTTTAGACCAAAGAGGCTGATGACTAGAGGAATGTACAACCCCAAATCCAAACATTTAGGACGCTTTGTAAAAGACAATTAAAATAAAATGTTTTAATTTGTTAATCCTTTTTGACATATACTCACTTGAAAACTGTACAAAAACAATATATTGTTAATATATAGTAATGTATAATATTTGACCTCATCAACTTCATTGATTTTTGTCAATATTTGCTTATTCTGAATTTGATGACAACATGTTTCAAATAAGTCGGGACAGGAGCAACAGGAGACTGTGAAAGTTGTGGACTGATCCAAAAACACCTGTTTGGATCATCCCACAGGTAAACAGAACATCATGATTGGGTAAGAAAGGCGCATCCTGGAGAGGCTCATTTGTTCACAGGCAAGGATGGGGTGAGGTTCATCGAACCCGAGATGCCAACAACACAGACTCATACCAAAAATCCATTGTCTTGGTTCTGCTCTTCTACAGAGCTAAAATGATGAGAAGGCACAGAACCAGCTACTGAATGAAAGAGTGAGACAAGTTCATTTCACTGAATGGGCCTGAATACATAAAGAGACTGATGACTCCAGAAAACTGAAATCACATCACACCCAGTGTCGCCTTGGAGAAGGTTACTGAGAGGCCACTATTTCTAATTATCTCAACACACAAAAAGCAAATAAAGATAGTGATGTAAATTCCAAAACCTACTGTCATGAGCCAGCAACATTAAGAAAGCAATTGAATTGAACCTACCTGGAGGCAGAGTAAAGATAATTGTGCACTGGATGAAACATATGACAGATCAGTGATTAATCTGTCAGACAGAGAACATACCCAAGCAGAACAATGTTGCCAAAGGATTCAACTTTGCCATCACAACACAGCATTTACCTTGAGTTGACCTCATCATAGCAACAGAATCAGCTATAAGGAACAAACAGAAGTGAAGACAGAACAGTTCAAGTTGAAGGTACAGGTGACCCTTTCCAATGCAAATGCACCCCCATTGAACCTCACCACCCAGGAAAGGAAAGCTGTGACATCACACAGCCAGGACAAACGCATCACCATCCTACCAGCTGATTAAGTAGATGTACAGTAAAGTAAGGTCCAAAACACAGTTACAACAGCTACAAAAATAAAGGCCATCAAGGCTCTCTTGGATGGTAACACTTCTCACCAAAAATCAAAACTCCAGGGGATTAAAAATGGACCCAGATAAAACCATGGTGTTCTATGATATGACCTTCTTGTTTTCATGCATCCCAACGATGGAGGAAGTGAAAACAGTAAGGAAACAGCTGCTACATGACAACACCATTTACAACAGAACCAACCTTAGCCCAGACCAGTTTTGTGAACTGCTGGTCTCAAAGGATAAACAACAGTTTCTAAACCTCTTCTCTCTTCAGGAGGGGATATAGAGCCAAATGCTTGGTGTGGACTGAGAAATGCCAGCATTTCATAGTGGATGACTGGAAAAAATGTACTACACCCTGCCTAAGAAGAAGTGCCACTCTTTTCTTAAGAGACATGCTGTACTCTCTGGTTCCCATCTTTATGGACAAGGATTTATTCTGCAGCAGGATAATGACCAGAGAAGACCAAGGAGTCCTGACTGTCATTGACTTCACTCCCCAGCTATGGCAGCACTCAGAAAGCAAAGTGTTACTTGAATGAGTCTCTGATGAGCAAATCGAATCCACTTCTACTTTTTCTTAGTCAGGGTGTTGTCATTTTGGTGCAGGTATTTGGCTGCAAGTTTGGTTACTTGAACAAGCCTCTGATAAGTAGGTCAAATCCACCTGAGTGTAATTTTGATAATACTTCAATGGAAGTGATACAGCTCAGTGTAATTTGAACTTTACAAAGGAGTTAAGTTAACCTCAAATTTGATTGCTGATCTAGAAAATAGTGCAGAATCTTAAACATTTCTTCTGCTTTGTGAGACTGTGAGAGAAGCATTGATTGCATGGTAATGTTTACCCATGGTAGCAGCATGGCTCTGTGGATGACAGTGTCGCTCTGTTGGTCTGTCTGTCCACCACGTTTATCCAGACTGAAAGATTTCGACGGCTGTTTGTGAATTTCCATGAAACAGGCCGTGAAACATTCATGGTTCCCAGAGGATGAATTCTTCTGGCTTTGGCACAGACTTTTCCTCTGTGTGTGGTTTGGAGTGGAATATTATTATAGTGGATATTATCACTGTCATTGTGAGCAAGTTAGCATTTTAGCTCAAACTGCTGTGAACGACCTCACAGAGCCACTTGCATGGCTGGAGACTCTTAGACCTACATTATCATGTCAGGTGTTTACGCTATTGTGTTATTAAATGTAGGTGTATTTCAACATCAAAATGGCCAAATGCCATTAGTTAATTTAGGCAGATTTTTATTGAAGATTTTGTTGGTTGCATTCATTCCATACTCCCACGGAGAGAGCAACAGACATTATGGGAAGAACGCGTGGGCTGACTTGCAACAAAGCAACTGGGCTTGTCACAGTTTGGACTTAATACTTGGAGATTTAAAGATTAGGATTTTTTGAATTTGCTCTGACTGTCCTTGAATGACCCTGTATTCTTAGTTTAAAAGGAGCTTCTTGGTTCGCTGATGAGCCAAGTGGACCAGCAGTCAGGTGAAAGCCCTTGTAAGCTCAGTCAATGGCCAACACAAGAAAGCAACAACAGTCAGTGGGAATAACATTTCACTGGTGGAGGGCGTTCAGTGTCCCTCCCCCTCCTGACTCTGTGCTGACTGTAACTTAGCATCCACGCATCCACTATGTGATATTTGTGTCTTCACACAGGCCTGTGGAAGCTCAGACTCATATCTACATGACATTCCAGATGGTGCGTGGATCACTCACTTGTGAGGCCCCTGTTGAAGAGAATTAACCCTGAGGGCACCCTTAGGTCCGAGCTAACAGAAATGGCACATTGCTGTTAAAGTGTCAGAGTTAGCCCTGGAAGGAGCTCCAGCTGAGCGCATCATAAAGCGTCTTCCTCGGCTAAAGCTGTTCCCAGTAAAGTACAAATGAAAACCAAAGGCTAACTTTCTATTAGAAAGAATAGAGGCAGTAACAGTTAGTGTTTGCACTATTTGCTTACATGCAAATTTACCACTTAGGATAAATAAGTGTCTATCTGAAGACACATGATCACAAATCAGATTAAATAAAGTTATATGTAGGTGAAAAGCAACTTCAGTGGGTTTTTACAGAGCCTTGAACTAATGGCATCTGGGCCTGTGACAGACTGTCTCCTAATATACAAGTCTTCTAAACAAGTGTAGTAGAAATGTTTCACTTCTTCCCTGTGAGATAAGATATTCCTTTATTAGTCCCACAACGTGGGAAATTTTCAAATACATATTTCCGCTAAACGCTCATCAGTGACCACAAATATGTCTTATCTGTTTTGCTTTTGGTTCACAAGCTGTGGAACAATGCGGATGTAATCTCTCTGTTGTCAAGACTTTTAAACTACTGGGTTTACCACGAACCATCATGTTGTCAAGTGCTTCAGGCAATCAAGCAACCATGCTGCCAAGCATGCTTCAGCCCTCTAAGCCGTAATGCGTTGATAGTGGAACCCTTCTGTACGTTTCTGAATCAGCACAAAGAGATGAAGTGAAACAAATTTAACTACCACATATTTATTTTTCAAGCCCAGTTGTTAAATCTGGAGGTTAGCAGCAGATATGCACACACTTGCAAAATTTACTAAACATTAAGCCCTATACTATAAAACCACCCAAAAGAAATAAATAATAAAACATAAAATGACCTTGACAACACAAGCAGCTGATAGAGACATGCATGATACCAGTTCTCTTTAGTTCGTGGCAGAGAAGCAAGAGAACTTTCTCACAGCAGATATTTTGACTTGGCATTAAAATGAAGCAGATGTAATTAAAAACATGAATGACGTCTTGTTACAATCATGTTAAAAATGTTTCATTTCCAAGGCCAAATGTTTGATGACTCCCTGACATGGTTTGTTGTGACAATCAAATGGAGCACGCTTGTGACTGATGTCAGCAGTTGTTCCTGTGCCTTCTGTGTGTCATAGTCTATAATCATGTGTTCACATTCTTCACAGCTGCCATCAATCTTGTGTGGAACAATGATCAAGTGGCTTTTTTACAACTGCATGAAGAAACCCAATAGAAGTTTTCAATTTTAAGTGAAACTGAAAAACACAAGACAGCTTAAAAATTGAATCCTCACAATCATGTAAACCTACAATGAAATGTTAGTAACATGATGGCCGTTTGCCTGCTTCTTATTTTTCTCATTAGAGCCAGTGATTTGGTTTCTGTATCTCTGGTACATGCTGAGATATGTGAAGAAGCATGTCCATGACTGGTTACTTATAGTTTTGTGAGCAAATTTTGAGCATCTACACGATTTCAAATGTAAGGACAAACCTGTCTGACAGGACCTTTCTGCCTTTTTGGCTGTTCCTCTCCTCAGAGTTGATCAACAGGTAAATCAGGTGATCATTAGTCAGTCTCAGCTGTCATAGCTCCAGTATGTGACCCTGGCTCTGATTAAGTCATGTCAACCCATCTGATGCGTCAGTAAATGTAAATGTACCTCAGAGGAACAAAGAGATTGCTCATTAAAAAAGGAGGGGTTTCTAATTTTGTCTCCATTTGAGATAGAGATAAGCTGTAAATCTTTCTTGCTTCTTGAGCAGTGAACATGTGAACTAGATGAACCAGCCGACCTTCTCATCACTGCCTGAAATGAAGTGGTTTCCACCGCTGATGGACGGGAGCAACAGGAGAAAGTGAATTCTTGGAATACACTGCATCATAGTTATATTCTAGTACCAACAAATTCTGTCTTGACCGGGAATCTGCCACGCAGAAAGGTTGGAAATCGCTATGTGCCAGTGTTTGCTATATAACTTTCATTTCACTTCAGATTGAAAAAGCCTGACTGCTGGCTTCAAAGTTATCAGTTTAAACTTTTCTGAGTCAGTGTGAAATTTTTATGTTCCATTCATAAACAGAATCAGATGAGATTTCTCTCCTTTATACTCGTATTAGTCCAAGCGCACGCGTTTGTGTGTGTGTGTAAAAACAATACACACACACTTTAATCCCACCTGAGTCATATGACATTGTTGTCTGTATAATGATGAGAAGTCAGTGTGAGTGTTGCATCATTTTTTCATCTACAATTCATCTGCATGGACAATACAATAAATAAACCAGACAGTGGGGTACCTCAGTGACCTAATGGTGATGGTGCATACCACATAACTGCAGCGTCCACACTTTGACTCCCAACCAACGGACCTTTGTTGCATGTCATACCCCTCTCTCTCCCCATGTTTCCTGTCGCTCTCTACACAGTGACTGTTCAAAGGAAAAGGCCCCCAGAAAACAATCTTTCACTGGTTACAGTCAATGTGAGAATTTGCAGCTTGTCTCACTTTTATATTATTGTAAATTGTAAAAAAAAAAAAAAAAAGATATAAGATCTTTGGGTCTTAGGGAATTAAATGACTCTAATGCCTATGATTCTGGAGAAAGTGGGGAACTGAGCACTGCTGTTGATCACTGAAGAATAGAAATGTAGCTTTGTCAGGAGCACTGACACAGCTAAGCAAAAACCAAACATCAAATGTGACCAGAACTTCAACATTGAGCAACAAGGCCTCTGATCCAAGAGTGGCCTTGCCATCCTTCTTACATAACGGGGACCCTCCCTCAGCCCTCTGAGCACATATAAACAGAAACTAGTCCTTGAGTCAGGGCCAGCGTTGGAAAGCAGAGTGGCTGAGAAAGCGGCTGGTTGCCTCCAGTGATTAGCGTGGAGAAAAGACCCCACCCACCACCCCGGTTTGCTCAGATAACGGGCCCGTTGTTGGACGCAGGACCCAAACAAAGACGACCCTGTCCCTCTCCTCTTGCTCACCCAACTCTCTGTATCTGGATCCGAGCTTTGATTTCCTCCGTGGTCGGCCAACGGGTATCTCTAACCCAAAGGTACCTGAACCACTCCCTCCATCCTCAGCCCCTCTCCTCCCTGCACTGCCAACATAATCCTGAGGACGTACAATTGGCTGATTAGGGAAACTTTATATGGTGGGACGAGTCCAGTCTGATGGGATCAAAGGGAATCTGGTTGGTCCAAAACCCGGGGGCTAAAAAGTCATGACTTTGTTGAACTGCCAGGGAAAATATATCCTTACATTTTGAGCTGCATACAGAAGTTGTGTACAGTGTTTGTGTTTAAAGCTGCTGTCTACTCATACATTTAATGACTGAGATGTTTTACCGTTTTATGAGGAATACAAAGGGAGATTCATGTAAAGTCAGTGACATGAGCTTAAGCGTCTGCTCGTAACTCTCTTCTTTCTCTCTTCCTCCATCAGGATGGCATCATCTCTGTGAAGGACATCGACCTGGTGATGTCAGAGGGGCTCGGAATGCGTTATGCCTTCATAGGTCCCATGGAAACAATTCACCTCAATGCACCTGAAGGTAAAGGTCCCTCTCTGGACTTTTTGCTCACATGCACAAAAGAAACAAAAGACCACCACCCTACATACCTCATGAAGCTTTTGTTTAAAAAAAAAAAAAAAAAAAAAGATTTTACTTCATTTTAGTCACCAGGTCAAGAGAAAGAATAATATGACATAATTACTTTATAAGGAATCCAGAGCAGTCCATCAGGTTTTTGATCGATACGAATGAAACCAATTACCAATCAAGCTGAGCATTCTGGCTTTCTCATTTCACATTCAGGTACAATAGAAATGGAAGACACCTACATGGATTTTATGCAGCCATTGTTCAGTAGTGATCCCATCAAATGTGCATGTGAAGTGTGAGTTTTGCTTCAGAAGGTGAATGTAGAAACTTTGGTCCGAAAATGCCAAAAGTAATTGAACTGAAATGTATACAGGCCTTCCCATACAGTATGCATGTAATACAAAACAATAGAGGATAGACTTACTTGACTGTGAAAAGCTTAACTAGTATAAAATGTAATCACTGTTTATTTAGTACAATTACAACCGTGCTGTTTCTATTCCAACGCTCACGGAGAACATGAAGATTCTGTGACATATTCTTCTGTGATTTACAGTGAGGGAAATAAGTACTTGAGTCAAAACATACCAAAGTCAAGTTATTAGCTCAGAAGATATTCTGTTGACAACGATAGTAATTCTTCAAGGGCTTTCTCTGAGATAAACAGGTTCTTAGATAGATGAAAAATGTGAGAGTCAACAGTGACATAGCTCCCATGTCTCAGAGCAGCATACATGTACTGTACCATAGCGTGGCCTTCCCCTGTGTGTCAGAGAGAGACTGAGAGCGAAACCTCAGGGAGATGGAGAATATCAGAGGGGAGTGTGAAACCCAGAGAGTAACCCTGACTGTGTACACACACACAAAAAGGACGCTTTGGCAGAACAAAGCAGTCTTTTGATGGGTAGCGATGAATGCACTCCCTCACACCAGTAATCCAAAACTCACATCGCGGCCTTCAAACCAGGTGCCAACTCTACCTGTAGTTACAGTGCTGAGGCTTTCTACTGATTCTTTTTTTTCCTGCTCAGGAAACAGTAGCATGATCGTGTTCTCAAAAGATTGCTAAGACCTACTCCTGATGTGACTTCCCGTCCTTAAATCATTCCAATCAGATAGGGGGGCACTCAGGCTCTCTGTCTCTCTCTGCTCTGCCTCAGTGACTCGGCCTTTGTCGACCATGTCGCTGTGCTGGAGAGCATTATCTTTTAAAGGAGTAGCCCACTGAAGACCTTCTGCCTGTAGCCTGGACGGAGGCTCTGAAATGTTTCCAGCTTGCTCTTTCATCTAATCTGCTTGGATTCACAGCAGCTACAAAGGATTCAAATGGTAATCCAGTTTCACAGCAAAAAGGCATCGACGTGTCAGTCGAAACTTTTCAAAACTTTCGAAAAATTTTCAAAACACTGGCGCAGTATTTGCGCAGTAATTTGCAGCCAGCAGAAGCAAACGTTGCTGGATAAGATGAAAGCACAGCTAACAGCACTAACAACAAGTACACACGTTTTAAGAACATACTGAGCTCCCAATAATGACTTAGATTACTCCATAATCCCATTATAATGATAGAGATTACACAGATTACACTGCATTGTGAAATGATTTAGCAAATTGCAACTATGAGAATTAAAATATGATCCTTGCCGTTACCAAAAGTAATCAGGGTCCAGAATTAACACCAATGCAGGTGGATTTTCTGTTTGACAGGTAAATCACAAAGGCTGTGCCAAAACAGTCAAGTAATTAAAAAAATGATCCTGTGTTATCTGTGGTGCCTCTGCCCTCTGATGTCTGTGTCAGGGTTTGAGGTGAACCACACTTTAATTGCAAAATAGAGTTTTACTGCTTTACTTTTTAAAGTAATAATTCCCTAAATCTTTCGGCAGAGTTGCATTAAAGTGTCAGAGCAGACACACATGTGCTTGTTTAACTCTGAAGCACAATGATTGGCTTCATGCTGAGTGAAAGATTTATGACTTTGGGAATGTAAAGTAAAAAGTGGGCATGCTTGTCATCATAGAAATAAATCAGAAGATTGTGGTGTTTACTCCAACTTCTGCAATATGTGCTGCCTCCCAGTGAACACACAGAGAGCAACCTGTCTGAGCCTCAGTGGCCTACAGTGTTGATAGGAGATGTGATGGTGATGTGTGCCCAGTCAGATGGTGCAGGCAGTGTAGCCATGGTGTGGGCAGAACACTGAGTGACACTGCAAAGTGGTGACTAATAGACTTCAGTAGAATTTTGTCATCAAGACTTATGGAGTTGTACTCAGGCCTCTTATTTTTTTTATTTAAGACAGTATCATATTATGTCAATAAAATGAACTGAAATATATATGTGACACAAAAAGCCAATTTATTTTGGCACCAAAACAATATATTTGGCTGGTGGATGAGTCCTCTTGGCTGGTGTGTCAAAGAGTAATTTCAGATTAGTGCTTATGAAACATTATGATATGTGACCTCATAAGTAATTATAAAATGCTTTAGAATGTGTTAGGATTGTTGTTATGAATCATTATGAATATTTAAAAGTGCTTCTAACTGTGATTATACAGTGATATAGGCAGATTGTAACACACAGCAAGTATGTTTATAGACATAGTCATCATAGAAAGTGTTACCAGTGTTTGTCTGGACTGTTTTGTGGGAAGCTCTTGTGGAATGCTTGTCATTTCCTTGAATCATCCACTGATGAAAACACTACCAGAGCCATATGTGGTATCGCTGGACTTGATCCCTGATTCTTGATTTTGATGCATGAAATACAAACACTTAGAGAAACAAAGTCAGAAAGTGGCAGCAGAGGAGAAATTGCATGGCTTGAAATAACACGTATATCTTCGTCCCACACACAGTCTGTGTTTGGTCTGAGGTAGATGGAGCTTACAAGGTTCACTTTTCTCTCTACGTCATCATCAGGCTTGGTGGAAGACTTTGTCTGAACAACTGCAGTGAAAGAAGAAATGAAAAACTTCTACAGTATTTTTCCATTTGTTTGATTGAATAACATAATAAACTGTCACTTCTTTGCGTGAAACTGCTTTGAAGAGTGACAGATTTAATTGAAATAGACACCTTCTGACCTGCCTTAATTAAAGAGCTGGTGTGAAGTAGTTCTCTTCAGATTCCTCCACACTGCTTTATATTGCTTCAAAGATCTGGTCTTCACCTGCACTGCTTCTTATCACAAGCGTGTCAACAGATCGTACGGCTGGCCCTCTTTATGATGTGTTTCGTCTCCTCACTGGTCATTATGAGTCTGGTTGCCACTGAGATCATACGCTGTGTGTTACTTTTTTCTACGTCCCAGCAACACAGTCATATATTTCATCCATCAACATTGGGCCAAGCCAGATTCATGCTGTTGAACTTTCAGAGAAAACAACACTGTAGACCAGCTGGGAGATAAACAGCTGGGTTTATAGAGACTGTTTCAGTTCAGATTCTGGACTCATGATATAACTTGTTTTCACTGTCATAATGTCATATCAAGAATGTTTCTGCATGAATTATAATTCATGAGTACTTTAGTGAATACAGCAAGGCTCCAACAGCAGAAGTGAAAACCAGAACCTTCATTTATTAATCGTTAACAGATTATTTGAGCAGCGCATAAATCATTCATCAGCCAAAGTGTCTCTTACCTACATCACTAATGAATGATTGAAGAGGAATCAATGAGAGTAATGACAGAATAACTTCAAGGACTCATGATGAGAGTTAACTAACATACAGATGTCAAAGAAGGAGCTGAGAGTTATTTATAAGGTGTACAACATGTGCTCTCAGGAAGGAGGAGTTCTCATTTCAAAGTGACACATGTCATCTCCGTATTAAACTCACATCAAACCAACCCACACAAGATTTACTTTATTAATACACCTTGTAGTTTGTCTCAGTGGACTCACTGCACCTGTAGCTGTCTCTTCATGTTATCACTTCAGGGCAAGTTTATGGTAGTTCTGCAGATGTACACAGAGAAGGGATTTATGGGTAACCACAGGTGGCAGAGGCTTAACTTCACACAAACTCGGTCACAACAAGGTTGAATCTCATTAATATCTTTAAAGACGCCTGCTGTCATTTTAAATCAAAGCCTCTGCTCTGTGTTTTCATGCCTCCCACAATACGAGTGTCACTGTCCATCTGCAGGGAGCCTTCATCGATGAGGACAGCTGGAGTTTTCCAGGAGTGGAGCAGAATGTTGACTTTTGAGAGCAGGCTGCTTGCTCTGCCAGCTATGAGGCACATTTCATGATGCTGACACATGTGACCCGACAGATTGGCGCTGCTTGCCCATGTTGTCAGTCCTGGGCTTCCCTCTCTGATCCTCTGTCCCCCCACAGGTTTGGAGGACTATATGAAACGGTATGGAGTGGGTATAATGAGGATCCTGAACTCTTTCGGGCCTGTACCAGACTTCTTTGGTGAGGGAGCCAAGGACATCTCTAATGTAAGTATGATGGCAGCACCAGAGAGCGAGCTTTGACTGAACCTGCGCCGTACATGTTCACTTATGGCACCTGACAGTGTAACAGTGCTCATTTGAAAGGCATTTATTCAAAACTGCTAAGGTTGCCTGATTTATGACTTCTTCCCATTAGTTCAATCCAATGAAAAGAATGTTTCTTGATGGTGTCTTTAGTTCTGCATGACTGAAAGTCAAGAGGTTCTTCCCACCCAGCACTAAATCCCTCTCTCCCAAGCAGGCATTACGCAGGTCACATGCTATCACAGGCTGGTAAAATGTTAGCCACAGAAGGTCAGCATGTGAGGCAACCATGAGCCAGTGCAATAAATAGTTTAAGGTAAACTAGTTTCAAGAGCAGCAGTGGTCGATCTTGTTTTAAGGGGGGGGGGGGGGGTTACCTCACTTCTGAGTCAGTGCGTGAGACAGACACATTCTCCTGAGTATTTGACTAAATCAGTCATATTTAGGCAGCATCTGGATTCAGCAGGTAGACTCTCACTCAGGAGCAAACTTTCAAAATGTTCGGCTGTTACTAAAGGTGTAAACGCAACAGTGCAAAGCAAGATAAAAAAAAAATCACCAACCACATTAACTTTGGCCTCCCTAGGCTTTAAAGGAAGACTTCACTGAAAACCAGTGTTTACTGTATCACAGCCCTTTTAGCTTTGAAAGGTGGCAGTTTGTCCCTCCTTCATACAGGACATCAGCTGTAGTCAGCTTGGACTCACAACAGTTCCAACCCAGAGTCACAGGAAAAAAGTATGAATTCCTCCAGGACACTTCTCAAACCACTATTGTAACATGATTATTCTCTCCATGCAGCCTTGCCTTTCACTCTTGCCTCAACCGAACACTATCTCCCCCATTTCCACTTATTCTTTGAAGGCATCTCAACCAACCAAAAATGAGAACCTTCACCAGCTTTATTAACCACAACTGGCTACCTGTGCTTGCTAGAACACTCAACCGATCCAGAGATAGAGCAGCGATCGAACCTCAGGTCTCTGTGCCACCTGTGTTAGAACGTGCTCATGGAATGTGTGTGTGTACTTCAGATGTGTTTGTAGCAGTGAACTGATGATGTGCTGCTTATCTCAAACAAAAAACAAATAGAAATGAACTGTATCTGTTCAAGTTTGTAAATACTATTGAATTTTTGTAGAAATCCAATGAGCCATATTCTCATCCATTGCGTTCCAGTTCCTCCAGCTCCGATGGGGCTGTGACAAGAAGGTCCCACCTCCCTGAAAGGCTTCTAAACTTTGCACTAACAAGCTGCTTTTTCTCACATACAAAGTGTTTCTTTCCCTCATGTCCACAGGAGATGTGTGAGCTGATTCCCGGCGACCAGCAGCATCTGTCGGCCAGGATCGAGAGGAGGGACCAGCTGCTCATGGCTCTGGCCAAGCTGAAGAAGGAGCACTGAGATCAGCATGCAGGGCCCAAAGTCAAGAGCACTTCTGATTGGTCACTGCTCACAGAGAATAGGGATCTTATTTTCACTAAAATATGACTCCTGAAAGAGCTTTGACAGCCTCTCGTAGTTTGATAATTGTTATGATAGCATCAAATTGAAAAAAAAAATAATCTAAATTTGATAGACAGATTCCTCATTTGCTTACAATTAAAATAACAAAAATATACAATATGTTAGTGAGAGTAATTCTCAGTGATACATTTATGCTCTCAAAGTGCCTATTTTGGATAGTTGTAACACATAACATCATGAAAGAACTGGTACATATGGAGAAGAAGGGATTCAATTTCAAACATATTTTTCCAAATATGCAGTACTTTTTATTTTTTTTGTTTGCAATTTGATCCCTAGACTTTTAACTGAGGGACTGAATTGGAAGGTCACATAATGGTCTCCAATGTAAATGAATTCTGTGAAAATGTGAAATTACGTTTTGATCAATAAAAATAATGGAATCATGCATTTATATATTATTTTGTATTTATTTTTCACTCAATGCAACATGTAAGGAAAACTATGAAATCAAATATTAGAAATGTCTGGATGAGAACTGTAGTGGCCTCTGTTCCCTCCAGCAAAACAAATCCATGATGTGCATAGCATTAAATGGTGTCTGATAAGGTCCCGGCTCCCAGGAAACAACGAATGGAAACATGTCACGAGCGCCCTCTTTAACATTTCTGCTCTGCTCTCACATGTTGCAGATTTCATTACACAGTGATATCAGGCCGGAGTGACCATCACGTGTGACAGGATACACCGTGACCACCACAACACAATTCCAAACATGTTTATGGTTATGTATAGTACAGGCTATATACAGAATTAGTTTGTATATTAAAATTAGAGGTTGGATTAAATGTGTCTGCAAATTGAAAGTGTTTAACAAGTGTCAACCTTGTGCACTTTTGAGGCCACTCTTTCTACATTTCTACATGTTATTAAAGCATAATGTAATATTTATAATATCAGAAGAGGAAACTAGAAACTTCCTACTTCATCTGCCTTATTGTGTGTAATGTGTAATGCAGACAATGGAAATAACGAGATGGATGTAATCGAGGTATCTGACTGATTTGCAGGTTCTAGGTTTTCCCCAAATGCAGAATCATCAGCTTGGTTAACGACACCTTCGACTGAATTACAGTTACACAAAACAAGAGGCGAGAGGAGGGAGGCGACATTACGGAGCTCAGTACTCTGTTCTAATACTAACAAATGCAAAGTAGCCATGCAAGCTGGTTAAACATGTCTGCCTAGTTACTCCACCTGACCGTCAGTATGTGACGTGGTTTAATAGGCTCTCTCTCCTTCTGGCCAGGATGGTGATCGAATGATAAACACTACCTTCATTTCTACATGTAGGCCATCTAAGTTTTGACCACATTCATCAATTAGGTGACGTTCACCTATATTTAAAAAAAACTGTGGCTCTTAACTAATCACTGATCAGCTGTAAGACATTCTATCTGCTGATTGTGAAAGTAGTCTTCATGCACACACAGTACGTTTGGAGTCAGTCATGGCCCTCATGTGTGTCCCTTCGTGGCTGGGCTGGCCCCACCCTGAGCCTGCCCCCTCCCTCCCTGCCTGTCTCCAGGAGGGTTGATGAAAAGCCTGTGAACACACAGGTGCATCTCACAGGCTGCCTGAGGACGGGACGAGTCAGGCTTCAGCTCTGGACACTTTGCTTCAGAGCACAGAGAGAAGAGAGGATTAACTGATTTCTCCCTTCATGGAAGATTAGTGATATTTTGGAGAAGCCACACAGAGACAGGTGAGCTCTTGCTGTTAGAATGAGAGCGTGGTCGGTTCTGATTTGTGAACTCATTCTCACTTTGCGCTGATTTTTTTTTTTTTTTAACTATAGTTGCATAGATAATAACAATAAATAACACTACTAATAGTAATATTGCTTTTAACAATGATTGTACATTCCTTTAATGAGTGTCTGATCCTATTATTATGTCTGTCTGTCATGTCAAAACACTTTTTATTATTTTTGTTCACACAAAATATGTGTATATTGCACTTTTTTTTGAAGGTAAAAACTGAATACATCAAATTTTTCATCTTTAATCTTCAAAAATCTTTTACTCACGTGAAAAGGACGATTTCTTCTTCAGGATATCAAAAATAAAAAATAAAGAAAAGCTTTTATAGTGTTTTAATATAAGAAAAAAAACATGAGTTTTACTTTTGCCATGAATCTGGCTTTAAAATCTTCATATTTTTACTATTGGAACATTTTTACATGTGTACATTAAAAATCACTGCCATGAAGAACATACAGTGGAGAAAAGTAATGCGCCTTTAAAGCTAGATCACAATTGAATAGATTGTGACTATTATTCTAATAATTAACTATTAATACTTAATAATCAAATAATATTAGTGCTAATAAGTGGAGTAATAGCCTGCACTTTATGATTTCAGTAAATGAATACTCTATTAGATGACAAATAATAACTTTTCCATGTTATCAGGCTAATAGTTATATATATATATGAAGTTTGTTCCCCTGGATGTTTTTGACTCAGTAGTGCCACATCGTATCATAGAGCTGGACCTGTGTGCGGCCTGGGCTCTGTTCTTTCAGCCCTGCCCTTAAAGTGATTTAAAAATATAGAACTCTTGACAGTTATATATTGTTTTTTAAAAATAATTTTACTCTATTCTACACATGGTTCCAAAGCATAAAAACACAAGAGCCAGTCTACCTAGAGAGGAACTGTAGATAATTAGACGTTCTGTGAGAGAGGTCATTGCTCGAATGTCCCTCATCAACACACTGGATGTTTTCCAGGCTGCTAACCTGAACGTCTGCCTTCTCCAGGTCGTCTGAGCTTCCTGAGTCTTCTTCACCACAATGACTTGGGGGGCGCTCTATGCCCAGCTGGGCGGCGTCAACAAACACTCCACCAGTCTCGGAAAGATCTGGCTCTCCGTCCTTTTCATCTTCCGCATCACCATCCTGGTCCTGGCCGCCGAGAGCGTCTGGGGCGACGAGCAGTCCGACTTCACGTGCAACACGCAGCAGCCCGGCTGTAAGAACGTCTGCTACGACCACTTCTTCCCCGTGTCGCACATCCGGCTGTGGTGCCTGCAGCTGATCTTCGTGTCCACGCCCGCCCTGCTGGTGGCCATGCACGTGGCCTACAGGAAGCGCGGGGACAAGAGAACCATGCTGGCCTCCAACGGCACGGAGAGGATGACCGATAACGAGCTGGCCACGCTGAAGAAGAGGCGCCTGCCCATCACAGGCCCGCTGTGGTGGACCTACACCTGCAGCTTGTTCTTCCGCCTCATCTTCGAGGGCGGCTTCATGTACGCTCTGTACTTCGTCTACGACGGCTTCCAGATGCCCCGGCTGGTGAAGTGCGAGCAGTGGCCCTGCCCCAACAAGGTGGACTGCTTCATCTCCAGGCCGACGGAGAAGACCGTCTTCACCATCTTCATGGTGGCCTCGTCGGCCATCTGCATGGTGCTGAACGTGGCCGAGCTGTGCTACCTCATCATCAAGGCCCTCATGAGGTGCATGGCCAGGTCGAACAACAGGAAACACACTTACAGCCACCCCGACAGCATGGCGGGGGAGAACGCCCTCCTGCAGAACAAGAAGAACGAGATGCTGCTGTCCTCGTCCACCGACTCCACCAGCAACAAGACCATGTGCTGAAGAGCAGCCGTCGGCGGTGGACGGGGACCGGAGAAGAAAAGAACGAACTGTAACACCCATAAAGGTCACAGTTTGGTATTTAGGCTCTGAAAGTGAGCATCCACCAGAATTGTCTCATGGGAAGGTGAAACAGCTTCTCCAGCTGACTTTGAGACTGTGAGAATTTAAAATGACCACAACAGAAGTTAATCAGTCAGACAGCATCATGTAGTTGGGATGACCTACCTTCCACAGTCATTTCCAGGGAAGTCACCGTATAACATGGATATTTGTTCTCCATCCCCATACACAGCCTCAAATGTGCCTTTAAAGGCTGAAAGAAAGTCTGATGTCAAAACGAAAAAATCCATTTGAAATTTGAAATTTGGAAGAGTTCCAGTTCGTGTTCTCAGAACAAAAAGCCGCCAGGTAACGGTAAAGTTTTTTTCAAACGCAGTCATATCTTCCATATTATTACGAGTATCACCTTGCTTTTTATCCGGCGGATGATTGATAGTGGTTTTGGTTTATTGTTCACAGTCTGAAGTTGAGTGACTGGTCAGGTTTTGAAACCAGAGCAGAATGAGTTTACGCTGACATCTAGTGGTTGATCTGGTGGTCCTCTCGTGCAACATCTTTTTCAAAGCCTGAAGGATTTAGTTCGTGTTGAGGAAGACGAAGGGAAACAGATGAAGTCATGAAATTTGAAGCAGAAAAACACTTTAGTGTCTAGTTTACAAGAGGTGACATTTGATTGATGTTTTACAGGAACTGATAAAAGCAGATGAGTTCTTCTGATCCTGTTGTGTTGAATCAAGCGACTGTACCATGAAGTTAAGTTTGAAAATTAGTTGAATAACATCCTATGAATAATAGAGTTTTTCATTTTTTGTGTTTCTAATTACTGAGGAGTGTGTTGCAGAGAATAAGATCATTTTGATTTATAGAACATGGTGGAATCTTACTTTATCACACCACAGTGGTTTAACAGATTTGACGCTCTTTGCTATAAGATCAGAATGTCTTTTGTCTTTTACTTGAACTGAATGCGTTTGAAACTGAAGTGAAGTTTTTGACTTGAGTTGAATAACCTGAACATACTGAGAATGTGTTTTCACACATGCATGCCAGGAAATGACAATATAAAAAAGTTTATATGTTTGAACTGTACAAGATATTTTTATTTGTTGTGTGAGTGCTGGAAAGCGGATCATAATCCACAGCTGGGACGTTGATCCACATATGAAAGTCTTAAAGAAAAGCAAAAACAAGCAATACAGAAATATTACTTGAGAAATACTGAGTGATGTTAAAACATGCACAGAGTTATTTTGAATTCCAGTCATGATCCTTGAAGTTTGTGAACATACCACCAATCAGTGAATATGTAACTTAATATTTTGGCATTTTGTAATTTTTTATTATTTTTTTTGCCTCCTGGTGATTCACCCTTAAAGAGTTTATTTCAAAAAGCAGGATTATCACTGCATTGTTCCTGAAGGGTTTTTTTTTCTTTATAATCAACAATATTCAACTGTTGTTTTCATAGACTGATTCACCTGAGTCAGTCCAGCTCAGACCTGCTCCTGCTGCAGCGTGTGCTGACCCCAGCTGGCTGTATCAGCTTTCAGCATGTGCCTTATTTTAGCCACCACGCTGATCACTGGCTCTGAAGGAACTCCGGCCGGTGTCACAGTGAAAATGTCTTTGTCCTCCCTCCGTCCAGGAATAGCTCCGTTGGATTAGTCACATCTGTGTTGTCAGAAAAAAAAGAGAATAGTAATTTTGGTGACGAGAGAAGATTGGAAAGGGCCGTGTGAGATGAGAATATTTTTAATTAGTTATTAATTAGATGTGTCGATTCCAAATGAACAGACAGTGAATGTGGATGAGTGGTGTGTTGCTGTTACATCACCGGTGCAGCTGATCAGCTCTGTGGAGCCTGACGTCTAATGTTGACATCTCTCAGTGGCTCAGACATGTTTTCACCAAACATCCAACAAACAAAGATTTGTGATTTTTAAAAAATGCTTTTGTTTTGTACGTTTGCTCTGCGTTTGACCTTTGACCTCTTGCTTTCTGTAACAGCCAAATGACATTCTGACGCTACCTGTGTGACAGCAGCGATGTGCTCGTAAGGGACGAACCTGATCATTCCGGTGCCAAGATGTTTTGTTTTTAACATTTTTTTCTATCCAGATTTCTTCCACAATCTAAGTCTGCTTTTAACAACAAACAACATACTAACGAACAGACTGCTTTCTAAACAAGACATGAAGAAATGAAATGTTTGTGATTGTGTTTTGTACTTAAGAAGATTTTTTCTTACACTTGCACTTTGATCTGTTTGCTCTTTGACACTTTTTTCATAAATCAGTAAAAAAAAAGCAAAACCTTGTGGTTCATTGTTTCATTGGCACTATGTCTGATATATATAGCTATAGCTACACTCTAAGAAAAGTGGGTTCCACGAGGGTTCTTCACAGAGAGAAACTATTACCATTTGACTCTATTGAACTTTTTTGACTTTCTATTTGAAGAAGACCTTCTGAAAGACACAGTTCCTGGAGGAACCTTCAGAAGGAAATATGCTCCTTTTATATCTATTCATTTACTTTGATTTGATGCTAAACACAACATCTTTATCAATGACAGCTGTGTCACAGTCAAAAGGCTGGTTGATTAACTACTGGTTGTAATATGATGGGATGGTTCATGCAGGAGATGTGCCAGGTGGAGAGAGGGAATAAGAGCCATGTATATGATCAGAACCTTTGTCCTCGAGCACCAGCTGAAGGCTCCGTGTGCTTGCTCTCAATAGTTGAGCTGTCTGTGTGAGGGAGATGTGGAGAGAAGGAGACCAATGACAGAGTCCAATCATCTGCCCCATCACTTCAAACTGTGCCATGGTAGGGCCGAGACAGCACAGGTGTCACTGTGACCGCTGACATCACTGTGGAACCATGTGAGTCTGCAGAAGGTGGCCACATTCAATCGTGTGGCAGCTTCATCTAGAGTTCAGCTTTGGTGAACTTTGACCTGTGAATTTGTGCCAATGACCATCATTCTAATAATACTCCGCTGACCTCTGATGGGACTGAGTAAGTCTGAGTAGACTTAGACTTTCTTTATTGTCATTACACAATATACACAGCAGTGCAAGTTGGGTAACGAAATTCCGATGCAATGGCTTCCAACAAAGAGTCAGCAACAATAATGTCAGTCGATGGAGTACAAAAAAAAATGTAAAAAAGAGATATAAATATATACTATATATAAATACAGGTGCTATGAGCTATGTATGGACATATGTAAATGAACAAAAGTTATATACAGGTTATTGCACAGAGCAAGTAGCAGCAAGTTGAATTATTGCACTAAGTAGTTGTATTGAATGTAAAAGTGAATATAGATATCTAGAATAAATATACTGAAAATAAATATACAGAAAATATTGCACATAACAGAAACAGCTGTATTTCCTTGAAAATTTGTAAAAATTTTCAAGTCTAAGTAGTAGTAAGTGTAACCAAGCTCAGCTGATTACACCAAAAACCTGTCCCCCTTTGAACACAGTTTGAGATCCCTGCTCTCAAACATCCAGCAGAGAAAGTGAGTTCAGTCCAGTTGAATGGTTTGTTTCTTTGTGGACGATGAAGTGTGTGAAGGGTTCATGAGAGAAGGCTTCGACCAACATGTTGATTCATTCTCTGTTGAGACATAACGCTATGCAAGCATCAGGGATGCTGCATTAACTGTATTAAACTCAACAGGATTTAACATGAGGGACGTTGAGATGCTCTCGCTCTCTAACCTAACCACAGCTGGAGAACATCATCGGCTCCTGGTGTGAACCCTGGGAGAAGTTCCTGCAGGCCGTCTGCTCCTGTTGGTTCATCTTCAGCCTCAGCTCACCGACGTTCAAACAAAACCTTTTTTATTTTTCTAAAATTGAATGTTTTAAAGCTTTATTACAGTTTGGAGAATAAAGAAATTGACGGTTCAACAGCTTGTGCAAACTCTGGGAGGGTTCTGTGAGCACCATGAAGGGCTCCTGGCAGAACTGCTCGGGAAGGTTCTAGTTGTAACGCCTGAGGTTAGACGATACAACCCTTTACACTGGGTTCCTGGTAGAACTTCTTGAACAATATACTTTGTTCTACCAGGACCAGTGAGAGATTTTGATTCTGATCTGATCTTCTCCAGCATGTGCTTCCTTCAATCTCCACATATCAGGATTTCATTCATCTATTAATGCTTTAATTGGTCTAGATCAGTGATTCCCAACCTATGGGCCGCGGCCCCCTGGTGGGCCGCGAAGGTATTGCAAGTGGGCCGCCAAATCATTTCCAAAATATTTTGACTTTTGTATGGGGGTGGGAAGAGTGTAATTATATAAAAATAAACAGAATAATGTCCTTAATGTTAAAAATCAGTTACATTTAAAATGATATTATAGATGTTCAAATATTCTTTTTATTATTAGTTTGTTTTGTTTTTAGAAATGAGAGATAGGAACTTTTGTTGTTATGGGCCGGACCATTTCGCAGTGGGACCACATTACACTTGACCTGTTGATGAAGCTGAGGGCTGAAACTGCAGCATAAACATGGACAGCAAACACATAGTTTTGCCTCCGTATTTATGGAATCAAAGGTGGGCCGCGAAAAGTGGGCCCTGAGTTGGAAAAGGTTGGGAACCACTGGTCTAGATGTTATATGAAGAAAAGCTTTTTCTCCTGAAACATGGGAGCTATTAGTTATCATGTAGACTTTAGAGTAGCTGTTGCTGGATTTGACAGGGTTTGGTTCATGTTTTCCAGCGGTTTTCCCAGAACTCTGTGGAGAGCTTCAGCTCATGCTCAGGTCTCTGGACAAAGTGCTCAAAGGTTTTGGGCACAGTTTTGCGCACATGCTGCTTTGGCGCACACTTTGCAGCGGTCTTGTGGAGGTTGTCGGGGTGGGGGGGTGGGGTTGTGGGGGGGCGTGGTGTGGGTCCGGACAGGCTGATGACTCTGTGGAATCACTCATGCATGGTCACACAATGTGACAGTCCAGACATGGCTGGAAACGGGAGGCAGCTCCGTCGCACCGAGCCTCATCTCCGACTCCGAGCCGCCTCCGAACACTGAGCGCAACTTCAAGGGACGAAGTTTTCCAAAAGTTTTTTTTTGTCCGGGACGAGCTGGAGGAGTTTGTGCATGAAGGAGCTGCGGGGTGAGAAGAGTTTGCTCGACAGGTCGCGGGGTTTGGAGCGGAGGGAGGGAGGGAGGGTCGCTGCTGCAGCCGGAGCTTCAGCCCACGGTCACAGTGATGGAGCCCGGCAGGCCACGCGGATCCTCGTGTTCAAGCATGACATCTCCGGTCTGAAGGTGCGATGTGAACTTTTCTCCTGGGAGTCAGTCTGCGTGTTATCAGTGTGTGATGGATGAAGCAGCAGCAGGGAGACAAAAAGCCTGAGTCTGGCACAGTCTGCATTGTGAGGCCGGCAGGTAGGGCTTTGTACCTGGCCCTGGCTCACACACACACACACACACACACACACACACACATGCCACGAATACCTGTGAAAGTGGCAGAAATCCAGTCCAACCTTGACTCTTAATGTTAAAGTGATCACGAGGTCAAAGGGTTAAACATGACTCTCTGCTGCAGCCTCAGCCAAACCTCCTCAGGCTTACCTCAGGTATTTCACACTGCTTTCAGATTTTAGACTGTTTTCAGTTTGAGTCAAAAAGAGCTAAAAGTGTTAGATGAATGCTTCAAACGAGTGACTGTTTGACTTCTCTCTTCCAGGTGTCATACATATTGTGAACCCTAGTCCATGGATTTATTACCTTTAATACAAGAATATTTTAGTAAGTTCCTCCTCTGCTGTGAGTGTGTGTGTGTGTGTGTGTGTGTGTGTGTGTGTGTGTGTGTGTGTGTTCAATTTGTCGTGTGAATAGTATTCGTTCGACATCCATACTGCTGTCTAACAGATTGATGTTAGATGCCTAATAGATGTAAAGACTATCCTGTAAGAGGACGTATATCTGTGTCTGTACATTTGTTTTTACGCTACTCTAACATGTTGTTTTAAAAGGCCTGTTTCAATGATGAAGGTTTAAGCCTAGTATTAAATATGTGACATCAAATAAGAGAAGCAGTGCTGAGTAGATTAGTCAGTCCTCAGGTCATGAGCTGACAGCTCTTGTGTAAAGTCTGGAACGATATCATCAATTTCTCTGTTTGATGTCATTGATTTTGAATGACTTTGGGACACTGGGATGTTGTACTTGTTATTTTTCAAACAATTGAATGACTAAATAATTAGATTAATCAAAGAAAAAAAATGATTGATAATGAATGAGTTTAACTTAAAAACAACTTCAGTCTTAAATGTCCTCAGAATTTGTCACACATTTATTATTATTATCTTGTGTTACTACTGTAAAGTTTTGCTTTTCCATCCCTTTGGTTTTAGTATTACAGTCGACAGAGGGAGAGAGGAGGGGAGGGTGGCCTGTGTGTGTGTGTGTGTGTGTGTGTGTGTGTGTGTGTGTGTGTGTGTGTGTGTGTGTGTGTGTGTGCCACACCAGAGCCCCATCTCTGCTAAATGCTGTTTTCGAACATTATAATGTTGATCTCAGCACATGCCTGCTGGGCAGTGGAGCGAGCAGGTGAGAGAGAGAGAGAGAGAGAGAGAGAGAGAGAGAGACAGGGTCAGTCCAACAGGTGGCCTATACAGTGTCCGAGCGGCTGAAAAGCGTCTGTGTGTGAAGCGAATGCCGTGTTTCGATTTGTTATCGATATCTGACGGCGACGTGCTGCTTTTCTATAAAGACCTTGTTCTGCTAAGCGTTTTGTGAAAAAGGGAAATATGTCCAAATCTAGTGGACACCTCCACTCTGGTCCAGGTCCTCGTGTCCTCGTGTGTGTTCGTGTGTGTGGAGTGTTGAAGGTCGGGGTAAGGCCTCTCTCTGCAGTGACTGATGTTCAGACCTGCTTCAGATACATCATGACAGTATGTCTTTAACTTGAGCTCTCTGTCTGTGTGTCCTCTCTCTGTTTTTGCCCCCCCCCCCCCCCTCTGTCCACTCCAGCCTGTACTTTCTCCATAGGCTAGAAATCTTGAAGCATGGGCGACTGGAGCTTTCTGGGGCGGCTGCTGGAGAACGCTCAGGAGCACTCGACGGTCATCGGCAAAGTCTGGCTCACTGTCCTCTTCATCTTCAGGATCCTGGTGCTGGGGGCCGCGGCCGAAGAGGTCTGGGGGGACGAGCAGTCCGACTTCACCTGTAACACCCAACAGCCCGGCTGCGAGAACGTCTGCTACGACGAGGCCTTCCCCATCTCGCACATCCGCTTCTGGGTGCTGCAGATCATCTTCGTGTCCACGCCCACGCTCATCTACCTGGGCCACGTCCTGCACATCGTCCGCATGGAGGAGAAGCGCAAGGAGAAGGAGGAGGAGATGCGCAAAGCAAACAGGTTCCAGGAGGAGAAAGAACTCCTTTATAGAAATGGAGGAGACGCTGGAGGAGGAGGCGGCAAGAAGGAGAAGCCGCCAATCAGGGACGAGCACGGAAAAATCCGTATCAGAGGCGCGCTGCTGCGCACCTATGTGTTCAACATCATCTTCAAGACCCTGTTTGAGGTGGGATTCATTCTGGGCCAGTACTTCCTCTACGGCTTCCAGCTGAGGCCCCTGTACAAGTGTGCTCGGTGGCCCTGCCCCAACACCGTGGACTGCTTCATATCCAGGCCCACTGAAAAGACGATTTTTATTATATTTATGCTTGTGGTGGCTTGCGTGTCTCTTTTGCTGAATTTGTTAGAGATCTATCACCTTGGATGGAAGAAAGTGAAACAGGGCATGACCAACGAGTTTGCCCCCGACCACGAGTCGCTGCGCCGCGTCGACATTGCGGGGCCCGAGTGTTTGGCCTCGGCCTCCAGAACTGCCCCATCCAGCCTCAGCTACCCTCCCAACTACACGGATGTGACGGCGGGCAGCGGGGCCTTCCTGCCGCCCGTGGGGCCGGCGGCCGCGCCCTCAGCGGCCGAGTTCAAGATGGACGACCTCCAGCAGGAGCAGTCCCTCCGCCAGCCCTCCCCCTCCTCCCACTACTACATCAGCAACAACAACCACAGGCTGGCCGCGCAGCAGAACTGGGCCAACCTGGCCACCGAGCAGCAGACTCGGGAGATGAAGGCCACCTCTCCCTGCCCATCCTCTTCCTCCGCCAGCACCACGGCCGAGCAGCAGCAGCCCCTCCACGCCGCCCTGCTCCTTCCCACCAGCAACACCACCAGCAACACCAACATCACCAACACCACCGCCACCGCCGCCTCCAGCAGCAGCAGCCCCGCCGCTGCCTCCAACGCAGACAGCTGGGGCGGGGGGAGGAGCGAGGAGGAGGAGGGCCACGTCACCACCACCACGGTGGAGATGCACCAGCCTCCTGTAGCGGTCAGCACGGACCCCCGGCGGCTCAGCCGGGCCAGCAAGAGCAGCAGCATCCGGGCCCGGCCGAGCGACCTGGCTGTCTGAGTCCCTGACCCCTCCCTGACCAACACCCTGCCCACCCCGACCCCGTCCCCACACACACTGATTCTCAGACGAAAAACCACAGGCATGCTTAGAGAAAAAAACAAAAACAACAAAAAAAAGAAGGCAAGGCGACGAGACAGGAAGGCAGAGAAACGCTGAGGCAGATGTGACCTGACTGGGTCGGCAGCAGTCTGCTGATCTGGTGACATCGGTGAGTTGTAGAGTGGTGGAGGAAAGGTTAGTGTTTTTGGATGGTCTTAGTTTCTGCACACAGAACGTGATGCGGTGCTCTGAAGTCTGAAGGCTCCACGCACAGCAGCGGCATGTGATCTCACACCAGTGTGTTCAGTCTGGGAAAAGATCTCACAGTGTTTCTACATTTTTTTCTTCTTTTTGTTCGACCTAAAGGACGAATTGTTCCAAATGAGAAGGATCAGTTGTCAAAATAGTGACAGAATATTTTTTTAATTTCATCAGGAGGAAGGCATCGTTGTACAGATCCGTTCCTCTCTGGTGTCTTGTCCAGTGTTGAGAGTGTTGAACCACATGTGAACAGGTTGTACCAGCCTCTGTCCTTTGACCTGCGAGGTCTTTTACTGCAGCACTTCATGAATTATCACCAACAAGTATTACATGTACTGTGCTCGTTGTGGTTGTGTGTCGCCCTACAACTCACCGATTCACTGACACATTTGTTTGGCTAGATTGGTTTTACCCATGATCCATTGCGGCTCAGACAGAATGGACAGTTGTGTCGACAGACAGAGGACGGGACATGGGTCAAAGCCTCTGGTTTAAGTCGTCCCTGTGATTCCCAGAATGCACCTGGGTCTCCATGATCACGACATTGTCAGTAACGTAGAGATGAAAACGTTCCCAGCATCCTGCTGGTTTACAGAGTCCCTGACGCCTGCCTCTGTCAGTCAACAGCTCTGAAGAAGCAACGCTCTGCACTGACTGCACACGTGACAGGATGTTGCCTTCACACGTGACAGGATGTTGCCTTCAGTCAGAAAATATTATGCAAATTCACAGCAGTCACCGTCTAATGTAGAGAATAGCAGTATCCTCCTTGTTCATCCACATGAACACCCAAAGCTCTGTGGTCAGACTTGAAACTGCCAACTTTTCAGTTCCATTGTTGACAGATATTTTTGCCCTCGAACCCACAGCCCCCTTTTTAACCATCACACCTAAAGACTGAGAGCGACTTCACCACCACACATTTCATGTGCTTCTTCATTGGTTTTATTCTGAAAAGTGCTATTTTTTTAAAACTGAATTGAATTTTACTCATAAATTGCATACTTGTAGTAGTCAGTTTGTGATTGCGAAACAGCTACGATAAAAAAAAAAAGACAAAACAAGCGGCGTCGTGAGTATCAGAGCGCCACGGTGCGGTCGACCTTGACGCCTTCGACTTTGTTGTGTTCATCTTGATTCTTAGAGATCTTTAGAAACCCAAACTCTTAACTCATCAGCAGCCACAGTCCCCGTCTCTGTTGTGTCCCTGTGCTGTTTGGTTCATTCACAACCCAGGCACTCACTTTTTTTCTCTTTACTTTACCACGACCTTGATCCACTGTGTTACCCTGCCAGGTCACCTCGGGGCCAGAGGGGGCACTCATCATTTGCATTGGACACATGGCACTCACAGGGCATTCGATT